>JABFAK010000394.1:0-51566 GCA_013266265.1 Fusarium sp. NRRL 66182
GAGGAGGAGGGGGTCGTGATTGTTCGCTGGTCTTCGTTGATGCGCCCTTGCGCATGTTTTCAAATGCTCGGGCGGCATTTTTCTTTGATTCAGCATCTGATGCTGTGTACTGCTTCGCGGTAGGAGGTACACCGGAGGAGAAGCGCGTTTGCCATCTTTGTGCGCCTGATGGCGTGGTTCGAGCGCTTGCATTCGTACGTCGCGGAGGCGGCGGATACTGGGCGCTCACGTTCGACCACGGGTTGCCCTTAACACCCGAAGCACCGGGATATCTATTACGAGCTCGTGAGGCGTCATGCTTGGCCTTTGCTTCGGGATCCGAGAGAACTTCGTGCGCCGTTTGGATAATCTGGAACTGGGTGTTGACTTCTTGTTCTCGTCCGGGGTTACGATCAGGATGATATTTGAGAGCTATGGGCCATGTTAGTGATTACGGATGACAAAGGCCTTGAAGCAGCTCTACCAAGTTTTCGATATTGCTTCCTGATGTCTGAAAGATCCGCGGTTGGGGGCAGCTCCAAGTCTGCATAGTAGTCTCGGGGTGTACCCATCGCAGTTGAAGGGCCCCAACGGATGGGCAATCAAGAAGTCGTGCGATGGCGGAGATATATTTGTAGACTCGGCAGTTATTACCTGACCAAGACGCTTGCGAAAATCAAATGTGTATTCTTGTAGGAGGCATGAATGTTGTAGTCGAGGATATCACTTTGTGACGTTTCAGGTCCGCCAGGGAGTCTTGACTCCAAATCGAATCGG
Organism: Fusarium sp. NRRL 66182; assembly: GCA_013266265.1. Lineage (NCBI taxonomy): Eukaryota > Fungi > Ascomycota > Sordariomycetes > Hypocreales > Nectriaceae > Fusarium > Fusarium sp. NRRL 66182. The sequence continues at coordinate 757 of JABFAK010000394.1, forward strand.
TTGCTGTTCGGTAATCTTGGGCACTGCACTCAAACTTGCAGCGTAGTTTGCGTCTTGCAAAGCTGGTATGCTGTAGCTTGCTAGGTCTCAATCAAGATGAAGGTAGTCGAATGTCAAGTTTCACTATAGCAGTTTGATGTTAGCACCAGTATTGAAAGGCAAGTGCACGAGTTAGAGTTGAAGCGGCGACATGAGGCTTTGATCAGCATGTCGAGATTAGAGAGTGCCAGGCAAGGCAAGTAACATGGCGGTCCGCCCAAGGAACGGAACTCCCATCCACCTGTGTCTCCCCGACGTGCGCAGCAATGTTCCAGATTGGTTGGTGATACTGAATGCCAGTCTGGACCTGATCCAAGGAAGATGCAGACTTACCAAGATGACGTCAAATCTTGAACGTGACGCAGATGATCGAAGATGGCATCAAGGTAGGCAGGCAAAGAGAGGACGACAGCTGGTCTAAAGAGGGGATAAAAACAGTAGTGGAGAGAGAAAAGACGCGGTCAAGTCGAGAAAAAGAAAGGTGAAGGCGAAGCTCACGCGTCAAGGATGATCAGAGATTATTAGATACCGTACCCTTCTCGACTAGAACTCGGGTGAATGAATCAAGTTGGAGGTGGGTATGCGTAGGGTACTTCCAAAGTACTTGATTTCCGCTGCGAAAGTGTGTACCGCAGAAGGCCGCGTTGAGAGACTGTGGCTCAGCTCGAGGATCGCCTTGGAGCAGTCGTTGGACCCTGAATTTCACGATGGGGGATCCGAAACGACGTGTCGATTAGCTTGCAGGGACTGCCTTGAGCGTGGGCGTATCTGCTTCTTCTTTATGCTGATGAAGCCAGCAGGCACGGAAGATGACAACTGTCAGAGAAGTACTTCAGGAGCGCAGGGTCTGGCTCAGAAGAAAACAAAACATGTGGCGGGGTTTTCTGTACCAGCAACCAAGAACTCCCCGGAACCCCACTTCGGGCTTGAAGACTAAGGTACTTACATATGTATCTGCGTAGGTACGGAGTATAACCTTACAATACCTACTACCTACCCTTGGCTTTTATTGTTGATTGTTCTAGATAATACCTAGGTAATTCTTGTAAAGGCGCAAGATTTGAGCAGGCGGAATACACAAACAAACACATTTGCTCACTGCCGCATTGGTAAAATAAGCTCTGTGACAGCTCCGTGAAACGGCGTACAGCCGTTACTCGACTCTGTCAAACTTTGACATGATTAGGCCCTCACGAACTCTTTGAAGCTTCAATTCAGCTGGAGGCCTTTTCTCTCGTGGTACCTGAATGGAGGCACTGCCACAAACGCCACGCAAGCACTGCCACATTCTAATATCGAGGCAACTTCGACATTAATGAGAGCACCAGGCCAAACCATAACTTACGGAAGAATGATTGTGTCACAGAATTTTTTCTTTCTTTCTTCTTATACGCCGTGAAACATGTCGTCTTCTATATTGGCCTCAAACATACTCACATGTAATCTCAACCGCTAAATGGCCTAAGAAGTGTGCATCGGGGTGCACATGTGAGTGATCAACGCAACTATTCTATAAGAGGGCTGGCTTACTAGTATTGACGCAGATCATCCAGCTTCGTTACGCCTTATCAATAATGATGTTGTCGGCTTAATTCATATGCCATCCAATAGTTATGTGCATGAGTAAGAAGAGTGTGATTCTCAAGATTCCTGGACATCTTACTTAGCCCGCTACGAAGGCGACATGTGTCAAAGGAATTGACAGTTCTTAATTACTATCCACTACATCCACTACATCGTATATATATAAACCTATCAACTTCCCTGCGCCGCCTTCTCCGCTGCAAGCTTGGCCTCCATCTTCCGCCTCGCGGCAAGAATCATCTCATCCCGCCTACGCTGCAACGAAGCCTGGCGCTCGTCGCGATTCGAACTCCAGCCCTTGCCTTTAGCATCCTCCCCCTCCTGTGACGCAGTGTCTAGCTTGTTCTTCAAGTTGTATCGAGTGATGAGATCCGGCTGCGCTGGCTTCTCGGGTTGCCGAGTCGCCGTCGCAGCGCTGCCGCTCGATGCGGCCTGGCCTGGAGGGGGAGGCGGTTGGAAAGTGACTGGAGGCTAGAGTGGTAATACTGTCAGCAAAAGGCCTGATCAGGCAATGACACAGCAAGTGTTCTCGGCATACCGTATCCAGTCGTCCAGCCAGTATTCGCTCTGTCGTGTTCTGAATATTTCCTCCGTTGCGCTGCAGATCCCAAAGAATGCTCCGTCTATCGGCCTGTGGAAACATCTGCTGTATCCTCTCCACCGCAATCTCTCTGGATCGGAGAAACGCCTCGGGGGATCGCGGGGCGCGAGGTGGCGATGGGCCTCCAAAGAACAGATATCGTATTATCAAGCCAGAAACGACTAGGATGGCCAGTAGATATGGCAATGAGATTTGATCTTCCGACATGATTGTATGGTGCGCCAGAAGGGCGTTTCGCTGCAGTGACAGGAGTGTGAAAACAGACCGATGGGCGGACGAGGTCGTCCAAGAAAAAAAGTTGAGATGATGATAACTTAGGATGTACTATGTAAAGTACAAGTAGTTTCACGAGCTAGACTAGTCCATGCGTCCTGACGCCAATGTGGGCGCCCACCTTGAGGAGCATGGGGGCGCTAGAGGGTTGTGAGCAACGCAATGGATGTGGAGAATCCTCGGCTAATCGTGCCAGCGACAACCACCACAATGCTAACTTGACCTCTCCTCGTGATGAGGTGAGAAGTAGTAAGATACTATGTACCTTATTTATAGGTCATGAAATATTCTGAGCGATGGTATAGTAAGAAGGGGACCTCAGATCGCATCTGTATTTCTCACCATATTCATAGCAACACAATATGCATGCATTCGTCACAGTTCAACCAACAGACACAATACTTTGCGTTGTGCTGACCGAAAAGCATCATTTTATTGACACGGCACAGCCCTATATCCAGGCGACAAGCCAGCAACCTCGATATGGCAGAGCGTTTCATTCATAACCCAGGTCCGATCCCATCCCCACAAGAAACAGTTGCCCTGTCTTGATGCCATAACGCCCCGTTGTACGCTTCATACTTATCAGCCCACAACCACCTGTACCAAGCAAAGTGTCTCCAACCGAGGTAAAACGCGCGCATGCTAAGGCCCAACCTGCGCTTGGTTCAATGTTGTATCTAGGTCACCATAGTGCAAAGTGAATTCTCTCTGCCCATTCGTTAGCTTCTGTACTCAAAGTCGGTCAAGGGATCCGACGCACCCTCTCTTTACGCCAACTGGCTGTGTCCCAGACAATGTAGAATCCCCGCTCGTGGTTGGGGCTGAGTATTTGAGGGTTCATATGCTCATCCTTGGTAAGCCAGATCTGCAGTTTTTTGTGCCACCTCCAGTTCCGGGAGTGCCTGATAATGCATGTTAGTAGACTACAATAGTGTCCGCGATCCTCGCATTTCTTACAACTCTACTGCAGCCATTTGCTGCTTGATATCAGCGGTACAGCTATAAAAGATCCAAAATAGAGTCTCTTCATTGAAGCTCTGGACTTTGCTTTCGATGGGTTGCACATTCGTCACGTTGTAGCAATCTGGCAGTCGAAACTTCCCAGCAGCGACTGCTGGCCGGGGAGGTGCGTCATCAAAAAGCGAGTAGTTCTGGGTTGAAAACAGCCTCAAGTCATGTTAGCAAGGTTTTCTTGCGGGGGTTTGATACACATACTCTGGCGAAGATATATCGAGTCCTAGTGAAGAAGGGTCCATACCCACGACCATCGCATGGTAGTCAGGGTAGTTGTTCATTAACGTCCGTAGACCCTTGATTCCCCACTTGTCTACTGCGGGCATGCCGGCCAGAGGGTCAGCAACCTCGGGACCTTGTGGCTCGTGGTCGTCTTTGGCTCGTCCGGGAGTAGTATCAGTGTTGTAAGGCCCTGAGGAAGCGCCGTCCGTAGGGTCGTCCTTCCTGGAGGCTTTCTGCCCAAGATCCTGATCCAGGCCAGGAGGTTTGCCATCCTGTGGTCTTGAAGAACCTAACCAAGTAAGCATCTATGCATGAGAGATAGACCGATGAAGAACTCACCAGGAGCTCCGATCCCAGGTGGTGACCTAGCCTCGTTCGATCGACTATTGGCCGAAAGCGCATTCAAAAGGCCATTGACCCTGTTGCTTGTTGAAGGCCCAGGACCAGCTTGGGAGCCAAATCCCAAAGAGGACATCAAACTCGCCGTTCGATCGGATCCTATCTCACCATTCGATGTCTGGTTGAGTGGTGGGAAGTCATCAACGCTGCTGGATTGGGCTTGAGATGGTTGTCCGATGTTGCCTTGATTCCCAAACCTGAACCCACCTTGCACCGAAGGCCCTCTAGAAGAGGTTGGGCTGAACATGTCATCCTGACCACCCTGCTGGGATGAGATTGGGGTAGGTTGGTTGCGTTGAATAGGTCCACCAAGGTTCCGCGATCCAGCTGTCGACCACATGGATGATTGGTTGGCATTCGACATTTGAGCGTTATTCGATAATGACGGAAACTCGCTAGGGGTTATTAGCTCGCAAGTTTTGACGACAGTTTTAATGCTCCAGGATCATCGAATATCACGATAGATATCTACTCTCCAAGGGTGCTGGTCGTAGCAGTTATACGTACGATAAGTCGAGGGATGTGGCAGGTTGAGATCCTGACAAGCTCTGCGCAAAGCTAACGTTTCCGCCAAGTTGCCGTGCTGCATTTTGAGGACCTGCTCCTGTCATGGGTACTCCCCCAAAAGCCCAGCCAGAGTTGTTACTTCCTGTATTAATTCACCAATATTAGCCAGAGCCCATTGCCGATGCAACCTAGCCAGCACAAGACGCGAATCGCACTCGATCAATATCGCGTACCTAGTTTTCCGTTCGGTAATCGGTTTGTTCCTGCTCGTCCTGGTTGTTGGGATTGTTGCTGACCTCCAAAGCCACCAGGCATTCCGCGGAGTGTCTGTGGCACTGCCCCTGCGATTCGATGACATGGTCAGCGTTGTTCAGCCATGCTTGCTTTGGTCATTCAGCTTAGTTGACGGCAATGCTTTCATATAACCCCAGGATTGACCCTGATCCACGCACGTTTCGACCCATTGAAGCGATCGTGGCGATATCCGAACGGGGTCAATGAGGACGGCGGAGGGGTACGAGGTCGTCGTGAAGGGAGCAGCGAGGCTTGCGAGATCGCATACCGGCGCACAACTCTTTCGGCGTGGCATTGTTCCGAAGATACGAGGCGTGAAGAATGTTTTTTGGCAAGTATCGCATGCAGCGCGGGGTCTGGAGGCTGCAAAAGAATAAGGTCGTGGGGGTGCGTCCTACCTGGCCTATTCATGATTGTAGAGGTTTGTCGCGAGCGACAAAGGTGCTGCAGTGCGGCGCGGTGCGGGTACGTTGGTGTAAAATCGAGATGTCGTAGCAAAACTTTGCTCGGTGCGACGTGGATGCCTTTTTGTGCTGAAACGATAAGGATGTTTGTCGATGCGATCGGTTGCTGCAGTGCAGGGCAGTGCAGGGCTGGCCTTGGGTTAGGTAGGCTTTAGGTTTGACTGCTGCGTTGGAGAAGGCTGGCGGCATATTACATTGCTTTGGATGGATGGATGATGATCCGTGGTGGGAATAAGTGGGTACACCCCGACATCATCATAGCAAAACACCAATTATATATACGTAAAGTTGGTCAAGGCTGAACAACCACTTGAATCTTTTCAGTTGACCGTTTCTGCGCTTCCTAGAGCTTTATGGCTTGTTTGAAACTGTCTTCAAATCCAACGTTTGACACATTCCTTCCAATCAAAATCACTTTACCCTCCTGAGGCGTCTCATCCCCTGTCGGTCCGTCATTTATCTCAAAAACCTCCCTCACCCCCTGCAACATCTTGACGTCTCCGTTTGCAAACACAAGACGCCCTTTTGAGCGGTGAATCTCAAAGTCGCCCTCCCCCTTCGCCTCAGGCAGTTTATTGTCCCACAGAACTGATCGCAGCCAACGGTCAACAGCATCTAGTTGTCCCGGTTCAAGGCGAGCTACAGGTATAGTGACGGTTGAAATAGTCTAAGCGGTTAGCCATATTTCCTCTCCCAAACGTTGCTTGATTGAACGAATACGTACAGGGTCCAGATGGCTGTGCCCCTTGGCATTTGCGTCCGATTCATTGAATTGGTCGTAAGCGTGCAAGTCGAGTAGGAATCCCTCTAGTTGAGGCACGATACTTCTCTCCGTCACGTGGATTTTGGCGAGCCCGTTGATTGACTGAATCCTCCCCTTGACCTGGTTGAGTTCCGTCTCTGTCACCATGTCGGCCTTGTTGATCACAATTACATCCGCATGAGAGATTTGGACATGGGCTGTAGTCATAACAGGGCCATGGCCATGATGATCATGCCCTTCAACGATACCCTTCGGATCGTCAAGGCTGCGCAGGATGTTCTTCGCGTCTACCAAAGTGACTATGCCATCAAGGTAGATGGTGCTTCCGAGGCCATCATCAACCCAGAAGAGGGGTGCCAGGTTACCAGGATCAGCCAGGCCCGTAGTTTCGAGAAGGATATAATCAAATGCACCCTTCTTCGACATCAAAGATTCAATTGCATTGACTCCAGTATCCCTAAAAGATGGTCAGTACATGAATGAGCATCGTGAGGTCGTGGCCTACTTGACTGAGCAGCAGATGCAGCCATTGCCAACCTCCAGCCATTCTTCTACTTGTTCATCTCCCTTGTTCACAGTGAGAGACTTCTCGATATCAAGTGCTGCAGTACCGTTTAGACAAGCAACAATATGCCCGCTCGGGAAAACTTACAGTCTCCAAATTCTGTGGTTCAAGTTAGTGGCTGTTTGCTAACAAGTCGCGGTCCTTCCAAACCATTCATGATGACGGCGATCTTCTTGCCATGCTGAGCCGTGAGAATATAATTCAGCAGCGTTGTCTTGCCAGCACCAAGATACCCTATACATTATTAGAGCGGCTAGATGTATGGATGTTGTTTTGGCAGTGTTACCTGTAACTATAGTGATCGGCACCTTGACTGTGATCTCATCGCCAACGTCGTCTGTGGATGTGTTAACCAGCTCGGGCGGGGCGTCATCATCAAAATCCATGGCTGAGAGAATTGAGTTTCTGACTGTTTGGTCGAGGATTGTTGAGAGCGACCTTTATAGAAAAATGAGGTCTATCGTTTGAATAGTAGCGCCAACCCTTTGCGTCGTAAAATAAATTGTCTACCCAGGTACCATGCTTGCAAAACGTCTTTTGAGAATCAGGCATGCTGGTGCGTGTAAGTTGCACACACCCCTTTAGCTGCATTCACTGTCCCTCAAATTTATGCATATACCGAATACCCCACCCAGCCCAACCACTCGTCGACCCAACAAGTAGCCTTGTGTATTTGTGTTATTAGCCGCCCAGATCTGGGAAGATCTTGATCGCGAGCTTTTCTACGCAGCGACTTCACAAATCAACCACCATGTCATTAGCACCAAGTTCGCCTAGGCTACCAAGCCCGCCCCCAGCTGCCGAGATCCAGATCCCGCCCATGTCTCCGTCCGGTGGCCTAGCAGCGAATCCTCAGACGACACCTCATGAGCAATCACAGCTTGATGCGAGCTCTAGACGGCGGATACATCCAGGCACAAAGGCAGCGGACATGGCCGCCGGGCCTCCTTTGATACCCTTACATGAGGTTCGCGCACAGTATTCCCATGAGCTGGGAGCTATAAGCTAACATGAACCAGCTCGACTCTGCCTTTCAACTCCAAGAACACCTAGCCGCCCTCCACTGCTACCATACCGCTTCCAACACCCAACCAATTACCCGCGCCACCGCGCTCCAGCTCGCGCAGCCTCCTCACGGCGTCGATCGAACCATCTGGCTCTATGAGCTCTGTCGCTTCCTCATCTCACAGTGCAACACCCTTATTGTCGGCTTCCTTTTCGACAGCCCGCCATGCAGCTCGACCACATGCCCTGAGATGCGCGCTTCCGAATGGCAGTTCCTTTGCGCTGTGCATGAGCAACCCAAGAGTTGCTGTGCCATCGACTACTGCTGTCACACCCTGGACTGGGCCGCCAATGTCGTGACCGACCAAAAGATCTTCCCCAGCCGTTTTGTTGTCCACAACGACAATCATAGCAAGAACGTCGGCGTTAAGAATTTGGTCAATGTATTCCGCAGACTGCATCGCATGTTTGCACACGCATGGTTCCAGCATCGTGGAGTTTTCTGGTCCGTTGAGGGGCAAACGGGACTCTACGTGCTATTCAAAACAGTATGCGACTTGTACGACCTGCTGCCTGCTGAGAACTACAAATTACCCCCTGAAGCGGAAGGTTTTGAGGCCCCTCATGTTGAAAAGGAGGCTGAGAAGCCCCCGCCTACCATTTTAAAGCCCACGTCTCAGCAACGAGGACCTCCTACGGAAGAAGACAATATGCATCCTACAAGGACGAATACTCGACGGCATATCCGAAGTAGCCCTTCAACTGGCAGCGCCGTGACAACTGTGATTGAGGCTGAAGAGGAAGAGCCAGATGGGGTTTCACGGAAGCTGAAAAACATGCATCTGGCTGCCCCGTCACCTGTTGAGGAAGAGCCAGAAGTTGCCGAGGTTCCTGTCATCGTCGAGCAATCGGTCATGGGAGAAGCTGCGTCAGAGTCCCGCAAGCCTTCTACTGGAGAAGAAGGAGGGGAAGGAGAAGAAGAAGAAGAAGAAGATGATGATGATGATGATGATGACGACGACGACGACAAAGACGAAGAAGATGCCGAGGATGCCGATCAAGCAATGATTGAACCGGTATCAGAGCTAGATTCTGCAAAGAATGAGGACACACTGCCCGAGGAACCCAAATCAACTGCGGATTCAGCGAAACCCGATGAAGCAGAAGAAAAGAGCATCCCGGGGGAGGATTCAGTTGAGGAGATGCCCCCAGCATCACCAGAGACCGCCACAGAGGAGACGCCAAGTACTACCGCTTCAGAGACCCCTGAACCTGCATCTGAGAGCGAGCACAAGTCTTCTGAAGGTGAAACGGCAGTTACAGATACAACGTCCGAAAAGGAGGATGAGAAGGATGAGAAGGATGAGAAGGATGAGAAGTAACAGATGAGCAAAGGAGCGTGTTCACTGAATTGAATTCTGCATCTTGTTTTCCAGGATATGATAGTAAATCATACCGAGGCACAGGCATCAACCCTGGATAATACATATGGAATGTCTAATCCGTGTCAATAATTCTTTGAAGATATAACCAACATCTGTATGTAATAAGATCGCATGTCTGTGGTGGTACCCTCTGTACTCCAAAACTCCTGCCAGTGAACTCCGGCCCATTTCTAGTTCCCAGCCTACCGTTATAATGCTTCCCATATTTTCATGTGCCCATTGCGGTCTTATTTCCAAATCTGCAACATGCCTTGCTTCCCCCATACGATATCTTTGGAGTATCACTGCACATTTACCCGCCATGAATAAATCATTCTGTCGTAGTAGAAACTATCTACATCCCCCTGATCAAGGTGTTACTAACTGCTTGAACACCAGGGATATATGTTATGCGAACCCAATGTGCATGACTGTTGAGGATGATATCCCTTCAGCCTGTGCGAGTCTATTATCCAGGAAACACCTTGTCATTATTGTCTTGACAAGCCTGTCCCTTGTTCTGGAGTAGAACCCTGGACAGAACTTGGCGGTGCGTTTGCCTCATCCATCAACGACAATTTTGCGAAAATGTGCCGAGCTTCACGAATACTCTCTTGTTGGGCTGTGACGGCTGCAGCATTCCGCTCGTCTGCAAAATTCCGAATCTCCTGTAACACCGGGCTGAATCCTTCCCCATTGGGTAGCCACCAGTGTACGCATGATGGTTCTCGAAATAGCTCAGCCATTTTGGTGCGAAGTGAAATAGGATGTATGTAACTGTATACAAGTCAGCTCCTGATTTTGCGATACTAATTCTCAGACCGAAAAGAAAAACACAGAAATCTGTTAAACTCTTACCCCATAGTCTCCAGTAAAGCGAACTTTCGACGGAACCACATGTGATGCCGATTATCTTGAGGGCAGAATAAAGCTGCAATCGCAATGCAGGCTTGTATCAAGACTAGGACGCTTTTGGGTGTTGAGGGCCAAAACTCCAATGTTTCGAAATACTGACAGGTTCTGTACGCATGACGATTTAAATCGGCAAAGAGTATATCTGGTCTTGTCCCCGAAGACTGGCATTTGTGCATGATCATAATACTATTCCACTCCGCACACAGAACTGTCACGTTAAACAGTGGGTAGTCGTAGAGAATACCGACAGTGTATGGATTGACAAAGTCCTCCGGGTCAACAGTTTCTTGCCGTGGGAAATCCTTGACAAGATATCTTGCGTCTTGAAGGGCAGGGTCGCGCTTCTCCTTCCAAGCAATGAGTTTTTCGTTGATAATATCGTGTTCTTTGACAAAGTCTTCCTGGGATATCTGACCCCTGCTACCTCGCGCGAATAGAATAGACATGTCGTAAGAGATCAGGCGAAGTCGGGCGGACCATTCATCAATTTTCCAATGTAACTCTTCCGGGTGAGCAGTGATCTCGTATTTGTAAAAATCCACCATTGCCAGGAACCATTCTCGGGGTAGATCGGTAGGAAAGCCTCCCATTAGAGCAACAAAGTTATCGAATCGAGCGTACCAACTAAGGCACATGCGGCCCATAGGAGTCTGCATAACTGTTTGCGGCGCGAAAATACTTGTCAATATCTCAAACGCTGCTTTCTGGTGGCCCATAAGGTTAACCCAATCGCCAAAGTACTCCTAAAACTTGATTAGAACGTTCGGTATCGACAAAGATATGCTTCAACACATACTTCGATAGTAGCAAGTTGAAGAATCGTAAGCAGAGTTGCAATATTAGGTTTCTCCTTTCTTTTAAATAATCCAAGAAGTTGAGTGACACTCTTATTATAGTATTGCAGAAAATCCTGCAGTTTTCCCTGCGGGTTTTGAAGGGTAAGGTGGTACGCAGAGAAGCCCACAACTGCGTTAAGCAAAGGCTCATGGCGGATCGCTACACTGGGCAGAATCGTCGTAAAAAAGTTGTCCGAGTCGAGTGGGATGCAATAATTGAAATGATTGAGGTTCTCGACAAAAAAGCAAAGGCATTGTTGGTACTCAGGTGGTAAATGCGACCAGTCGGCGTCTCCCAACTGGAGAGGAAATTCAGCGGAGGGGTAGACAGCTGCTAGGCTGCTCGGGGTTGCTGTCGCGGTGGAAGGGGAGACGCTTCTAGATTGTGTAGAAAAGCCTGAAGATTTTGTCTGGTCTTCCGTTTCTTCGTCAAGAATAGTCTCAAGCTTGGTTTCGTGCTCAGTGTCATCATCTTCTTCTGATTTTGAGGAAGGAGGGCTGGCTTGCTGAGAAGAAGAAGAAGTCTCTTTTGATTTGTTACTGGATGCTGCTGAGCTCCTTGACGATGGAGGGTCAGGATAGACGCATTCTCGATTCCCCTTCTTGCAGCCTTAGCAACATTAGCATACTGGTTTTGACACAAAAGAATCGTGGCATAGGGCTATACTCACGTTCGCAGATTGGCCGAGTTTCGTCACACTAAGCATGTTAGATACCTTATATTCCGAGGCCAGCCACTGAACACATACCTTCACCCTTCGACTTCGACACATGAAGCAGCCGGAACGTGTTCTTCGATGTTTAACATGGTCAACAGCCGCAGGAGTGCCGGCCGTGGACTTTCGACGAGATTTATGCGACTTGCTTGGATTGAACATCATCGGATCAGGAAATCCGGTGAAATACCCAAGCTGTTGGTATGGCCCGGGCATCGGCGCGGAAACCATGGGCATCGGTGCACCACGAAGTCGGTGGTCCAGCGCCTCTTCAGAGGAAGTAGCCGAATTCATCCCAGCCCCGGACATCGACGAGAGGAAATGGTGGTAGTAGTCTCCCATCGCGACAGTTTAATCTAGAGCCTTCAGTTGCTTGAATGTTTCAATCTGTTGAGAAAGTCTGGGGCGTGGTGGATCAATTATTTGCAATCCGCATACTTTTCAAGAGCTGTGCTTGCTAGTTGAGAGTAGTTGAGGGTGATAAGTAGTGAACTAAAGCTTCAAGAAGAAACTTGTTCTTTTGGGAGTACTTGAGCTGTATTTTAACGTTGAGAGTCGAGTTCAAGAAACTCAAGATTCAATAAGCCTTGGACGAAGGAGATCATCGGGTTTTCCACAGGCTGCCAAACTCTGTTTGTTCCAGCAACAATAACAACAACAGCACTCCGATCCAGAACAGCTCAACGAAGCAATCTCGGTTCGAAATCGGAACAGCGGTAAAGATGCGTGGGAGATGATGTCGTTAGGGGCTCAAAAGTTTATACAGGGAGTCACCCCCAAAGAATCTCCAAATGAATATTGAAGGATGGGCTTGTGTCAGCTTTGTTCACTCGCACGGCGGATAGATCCCGCAACAGCAAGGTACTGGTAGCCTAGTGGAACGTGGTAGTTTGCAAGGTCACTGTACGGTACTGATGAGGGAGGCCTAGGATAGTTGTATTCTGAGAAAGGGCCGTCAACAAGAGCAAGCATACAGCCGGGGGGTGGAGGACGCTGTCACCAATGACAGGGAGGAGAGATTGATCGATGCAGAGGCCGTCAGGGCCCTTTGCAGTAGGGCAGAGGTTAGACTGGTTTCTAGTTCCCAGATCCACATGGGGGCGTCGATGAGGAAACTCCAACGGCTGGGCCGTTCCAACCTGGAACGTCCTGGCTAGCCCCTGAAGATGAGACTGAAAACCAAAGTTGACTCCCTGTAGAAGGGAGCTTGTCGCATGCAGACCCGACGGGTCAGATGCTGATCAATGAAAAAGCCCGGACTCGTGGGTCCCGGAAGCCAGCCAAGAGCTTAAGCTTGTGTGTCCTTTGCCTGTCTGACGATCCCACGCCACAGACAAGCAGGTCATCAATCGCAAAGAGATGGTTGGGGCTCGAATGCAACACTTGATGGGGACGAGATAGGATCGAGAGGAATTCAGGGCTCCAGATCAGAAGATGGATATGTTCTAGGAATTTTTCGAGTTTGCAAGCGTGGAGACGTGGAGAAGAAGGCAGTGTAAGATGACGAGAACCGCCGAAGTGGATGCGTTTTCAAGGAATCGACAGGTTCTGATCAAGCAAGATCGACTAAAAACAAAAACGATTAAACGTGGTTTGACGCTGAACAATTGGCAAAGAAAGAAGCTCGAGGAAAACTGGCCAAGGCTTTGGGCATGGCAGGCAAGTCTAAGCAGGTCCCCCAGCTAGTACGTCTCGAGTAAAGAGCGGCAACGAGGATATGAACATAAAGCTAACAATGACATATAAGCCATCAACGGTATATTTGATACGGTTAGAGGATGATGATCGATGCGCCAAGGGTGAATAACAAAGTGACAAGATGGATGGATGATGTTGTTACCAAACAGGGCGCGGGGGCTGAAGTTGGGTTGGGTTAGAGTGGAGGGAGGGATGGAGTGAAGTGGAAGGGGACGGATGGGAAGGAAGGAACCACCCCCCTAACGGCAACCTTGAACGGTTGAACCTGTCAGAGCTCCGGGCAGCTTCGATGAGGTACCTGCCTGCCAACTACCAGGTAAGGTACCTGAGCTAAGTAAGGTACCTACCTAAGGCAGGTACGTGATGACTGGTGAGTGATTCATTTGCAGGAACCTCTTTCGGGCTGTCTCTATCTTGACATCTTGGTTACTTTTTCCCACTGCCTTGGATTTCCCAAGTGCCTGACTGGGATTGAAAAACCCCGAAGAGCTCCGCTTTGTTTGACATGGAGCAGAATGAGCCCGATTTCCTGGGTCAAGCTTGTTTATCTCCGTACGAAATGCCGCGAAAGCTTTACCTGAATTGGACCACGCCGTGACCGCAGACGGACATTTGCAGCACGAACCGCTTCCCTGGGCTTGGGCTGCTGTACGTACCGAGTTCCAGGTCAGCCCGAAAGCCTCAAGTTGATCTTGACTTGACCCAAAGTAGCTAATCGATGCGGAATAGGCTCTGCGAGACGCCTACAGCTCCACAAAGCCTTCGACAGCCCATTCAAGATCGAATGCTCCCTACGTGCTCTCTTGACTACCCGTGGTCGATCTTTCAAACCAGGATTGAACTGGTCAAGCTGGGGCTTAGTGCCGCTCAACCCACCACGCTGATGGATGATAGCTCGGTTCAGCAATGAGGCTAGCAAAACAGTGACAAGAGTCAAAATAAACCCTGAGATTGAGATGACTCGAGCTATCAGGAATGCGCCACTCACATCTCGTAGAGATGACACGGCTTGTTCTAGGCTGCGATAATGCTCTCTGTTTTATTTTACCATTGCGTCTGGGTTCTTGGCGCCGTTTGGACCTGTCATTGTCTGGGGGTTGATAACAGCCAGGGGTCATCCATGAACAGGGACAATCATCAACGGTGATGCAACCTCCCAGGGCTGTCAAGATGAAGGCAGTCACTAGGGCAACTGGATTAAATCAATTTTGGGCAACAGTCACTCACAGCAGAACAGCCAGCAGTCAGCTTAGTACATTCAGCTGACCTTGTGTGCTGAACATGACCATCGCGAGCAACATCTGTTATCCCGGCTTTGGCTCATCACTTCATCCTCACAAACTATTTTGTACCGGTCATTGACAGGCTTGGCATTGGAGTGTGGTCACAGTCAATCCCTGGCTCTCAAACAGCAAAAGTGGCGATCTGATAGGGCCTCATCGACAAGGGTGCGCAAGAAGAGGAGAAAGGGCTATGTCTTGATGAAACCCTCGAAGAGACGGCGCGAAGCGCAACAAGCAACACACCACGGTCCGGATCCGTCCCAACTTCTGACATCTTCTCACCAACAAATTAAAACAGGCTTGATGATGTCTTGAGCGCTTGGATCAGGTCCCGTTCCCGGCGCCGCGTGCGGGTCGTCGCGTGGCCAGACCCAGCAATGAACGCCCGCCTTCATGGTCATGGCTTTTCGGTTTGACTTTGACCCGAAAGTCCTTTTATCGACATCATGAATGCGACATACTATTTCTCAAGAGACATCTTTTCGAACAAACCAGTGGCAACCCCTACAATGACGATTCGTTGTTTCCTCATTTCATCTCTACTTCAAGACCCATCATTTCCCCCCCTCAACTTCTGGTTCTCAACAGTTGGGAAGTTTCTAGTAAGTGTACGGTGTAGTACGGAGTAGTGCGGAATACTCTTGTGAGTTTTCTCAGTTGAGAAGAAACATACCAGGCTTAGTTTAGCACTGGATCAGCCTGAAGCAGCCGTCGTTATTGCAGGCGCATTCATCAGGGCTCCTCCCGATCGTCAGCTAGAAGGCCCCGAGTGGTCCGTCAAACCGGCTTCCAAGACCAGATCAGACATGGTGTATTCAATAATCAACTATGCCTTGTTAGTTTAATGCTGCATACTCCGTACTCTGTCTGACATTGTGTGTTGGTACGTACTCCGTATCCTTCCAACCATTACGTGGTGGATAAGGAGGCCTAACCTACAGACCAGAGGATCTTTGCACATGCAGACTCCCGGTATGGGTATGCCTTATGATTCCTACATCGATACAGTCGCTCCTCGTCATCGGAACTGACGGCCGACATTCGTCGGCGACCCTCTTGTATGCGTGATCTCTACGATGAGTAACAGTATCGTCGACGACCATGGGCTTGTAAAGAGCTGTCTTTTCACAACTGTTACTGGGGTGCTGTAACAGAGGATAGGCTTGTATCCTCTCTGAGCCTTGGTCAAGAGGCCCCCGCGAGGACGGTTGGTTTCTAGGCGCTTTTCAAAACAGCAAGCAACTGCAACATGCTTTGGGAATGACAACTTGAACACGTCAGTTCTCAACAACTACTGGCCCTTTGTGCCACAACTGAAGTGCTGTCAACAGCTCTAAAACTTTGCAGCGTTTTACATCGGAACATATGACAAGTCACGCTGCAAGTATGACTACTCCGTCGGCCCATGTCTAACTAAATCATGACAACCAACAAGCGCCCCACAAAGGATACGGGATACTATTTTTTCGCAGGCCTTCAAAGGCCGCAACGACAGTCATGGGCTATACCAACGCGTTCCGTCTGAGTGGACAATCCAAGCTTACGGGTATAAAGATGAAGTTGTAAAACTGAGAACTGAGCAGAGGAAGCTCGCACCAAATAATCGAAGTGAAAAAGTATCACGACATGCAGTTGTGGCCCAACGTGCGCTTGGGGTTTTTTTTTAAATCCTTGCTCTCCCTCCACTTCTCTCCAAAGATTCCCTTTATCCTTTCATGATGAAATGCTGGCTAAAGCTGCAGAGAGCTTGGCCTTGAACCCCTTGGATCCTTTGATACGACTATGGCCTGCCGGGGTACTTTTGACAGGGCACTGCCGCACGTTCAAGGACATTCATGGATCTTAAGCGCTACTGAGATCTTTGCAAAAATGGTCTGACAACAGGAAGGGGAGGCCAGCCGGGCTAGCGTCTAGATATCAATGCCAGAGGTGGATCGCGCGCGTCAAGTGTCACGGCAAGGGGAAGCTTGATGGTATCAAGTCCTACTTCCATATCCGCAAATTCCTTCCTAGTCATGGACTTGAAAGGGAAACCAAAATCTCCGGACCCGGAAGCTAGGACTTTTGAGAAGTATGTACGAGGGATCTTGCTAGGGGTCTAGAATGATTCTAGTGGTGCTGCCTATTACTACCTTCATGCTGCCAGCGCAGCTGGAGACAACTGCGACATTGTGCGAATACATATAAACCCAATCGAGCCGTCAAGAACCAAACAAAGATTGGATATATCTAGAAAGGCGTGGACAGTTTTCAGCACTCTTGTTCTGTACAGCTGTTGCACGCTCCCTCCGAGGTCATCAACACAGCTGTATCCACCACAAATACAGTGTTGACGGAGCTTCCGCCAGTATCATTGCTGGACTCTTGAGGGGTTGCGGGGAGCCATGGAGATGGACGAGCCTCACTCTCGTTCGTCCTCTCAGGGTCCCAGGGCTGCCAGGATGCTGGGATACAAAATCACGAATCACGGCAAAAGGCAGGCTCTTCAGAGTGAAAACCAGAGCGAGTGGGGCGCGGACCCGGCTTCAGGGATCCGGAAGTATTAACTAACATTAGTTATTACATATCACGAGCGACGTCTTTGAAGAGGGAGGTGGCTTACAGTGTATCACACCACAATACTCATATCCGGTATCATCGAGGTTGATTATGCATCTCACTAAGTTCGTTGACCTGCTACTCAAGTCCAAGGTTCCGGACTGGGCTAAGATCTACGAGTATGCCCCTGTTTAATTCGGTCAGTCCCTCCGCAGCGCAGCACAATCACAATGACGCCTAAAAAGCACATGCATACATACATACATGTGTCCACGACGCGTACATTTGTATGTATGTATGTACTACGATACCCTTGTCGCAATCCACGATTCACTTTACCAGTTATGTACAACCCCTACTTAGTTCCTTTGCTGTCAGGTTGTCAACCTACGAGTCAGTTTGTCGGCACGACATGGCAGCCAGGAATGGAGGCTCTGGATGAATGCAGAAGTATCTCCGCCCAGCCTCAGGGCGATCAACAAATGGAAGGGCACTAGGATCAGACGGGAATTAACTCATCTCCGATATCGTCTGCAGCCTGTTAAATCCGGACTTGAATCATCTTTGCCTTTGCAAAAGAGCCCGCGCGCCTAAGCTGGCCAATGAGCCCACAGGAACAAGGACGTCTACAATTGTAGACTGCTGGTCCATACGATGACAAGACAGCATGCTGACTGACCCCTTACGAGTCATTCTGATGCTAGATCAGCTGAACAGAGACCACTGCCGTCGCTGCCAACATGTGTCTTGTTGGTGGCACTAAGGTTTAAGCAAGGAAAGCGCTAGAGGGAGCTGAACCGTTCCGCCGGAGTTCGTTGCTTGGCATAGCATGTCTCCGGTCAGTTTGAATCCATTATCGAGTGGCCGAGGCATGTAAAACTATACACATGTACCTGCTTTTACAAGCCAAGGCAGGCAGGCAGGCAGGCAGGTCATACATATACTAGATGCATGGATACAATACCCTGCAAGGTATGAATGGTACTCAATATCAATCATGCTAATCTCGGTGGTGGAATCTTCGGATGTGCGGGAAGATGCCATGCGACAGACAGCATGGATTGAGCGGCTAGTTACACACTGGTTGGAAGCCAATTCGTCCTTGGACTAGGGGGGATACTACCCTATGCCCAAGGTATCGTAGTACGAGAGGAAGGATAACGTTAGATCTCAGTCTGGACAGCATATCAACGGTTATATGTTATAAGCTCATATGACAATCTTTGACCAGGGCCTGGAAAATGATACAATAATTACGCTACGAGAGGCGTTCCGAGAACTCCCTCCAAAGTTTGCTGCCCCAAGAAGCAAGCACACTTGGTTGATGCGCACAACTTGAACCTATCACGACATTTTTGAGAATATGGGCTAGATTTGAAACACAGCTAGCTAGGTAGCTACCTACACACATATATACTGGTCAAATCTGCAACAACGGCCACGCCACAACTACAGAGATCTGCAAAGAAAAAACAAGGTCAAAGCAACATAGCCATAGCTTCAGGTTGACTGGCCCCTTGACCTGAACCCTATCGCAGCTCGCACGCTATTCAAGCCCCCCCCCCCCCTTACCTCTACCTCAACTCAACGTCTATGACGGATTTGGTCCCACGCTTGCAGACCCTGGGAAATATGACAGCGGTGCTATCGGGCATTGGAATTGGGATGGACGCCACCAAGCAGTTTGTCCTGAGCCTTGACGCTGTGTCACTCGCCCTCCTCGTCGTCACGCTCGTCGCTTTCCTCGTCCCCATCTTCATCCTCTTCCCGCCCGTCCCCGTGGACCGCAGTGATGTCCTCCGGCAGACCCACACCCGGGCCGGCGTGGCACTCCCGAGCAGCAACCTCCGTCGCCAACCGTTGCCGGATCGTCGCGCCGGGCGAGGTCGGAGTGTGCGCGTCTTCCCTGTCGAGGCATGCCGCGGAGTTGAACTTGTCCACGATGGCGCCCAGTCCTACGATCGTCTGTATACGTTTGCTCAGCTGAGTGCAGCAAATCGCCAGAAAGGCAGCCCCGTGTGGGAACCCATCACACATGGTCGCTTCCCGTTGCTGGCCAACATCCAGGTCGACCTCTGGGTCCCTGATCCAAACAAGACAAGCCGTCTGCTAGGCCATGTGGATGGCGCTTTTTTAGTCTTGACGTTCCCCTGGACGGACGCCGGACTGCAGGGCCTCGTGCAGAGCGTCTCTGCCAAGCTCAGCCACGGACTCAGAGCCATCCCGGAGAAGGAATTCATGTTGCCCGTTTCGTTCCCCAGCGACGACGAGATGCGGGCGCAGGGATACTCGTTCGCCAAGGTTAAGATCAGGGATGAGATCACTACGGCTTTGAACATTGATTCGGAGCTGCCTTCCGAACTGGCTCGATATCTGGGGGCCGAGCAGCAACTCGGCATCTTTAGGGTGGATCGTTTGTGATTCAGCATGTCTCTGAACTAGGCCATCTAGAGAAAGGGGCTGTTCCCTCCAGCTGAACCTTTTTTTTCACCAGCTGATGGGATAGCTCTTGAACTATGACAGTTGGGTAGCAGCAAGGAACTGCAGTGTTTTGCTCATCGAGATGTAGACGTCAAAAGACGGGGCATTGGCCATCCCCAAGCACTGCCGTAGCTAGAGTTTTTATCACCACACGCATTAATTACCCTACAACAGGCAGCCTTTCTCGTGAACAAAGCAGACCCAGCAATAGCTGACAAGTTTCAAAGGCTATCCTCGCCCTGCTAAATCAAGCGGTACCAAAAGGTATCCTAATGCCGATATGAACGCTGTGTAGCCCCCAGCCCGACGCCTCATGTACAAATCCCCATATCGTTCCTTTCGTGCACTCATTTCAGACATTTCTCGGTTGCCGTCTACATCGTTACTTCATATCCGCCGGTGTAAGCGCCTGTACCATGCTGGTGCCTTCACTGAACCGAGTACGGAAAATACGGTTCGCGTTCTGGAACATGCCGTCCTTCAGACTGACGACGATGAATTGCGAGCCCTTGAAGCGAGTCTTGATGAGACGGCCGATGTTCTGGGTGTGTGATAGATCCAGCGCCGCATCGACCTCGTCAAGAATGTACATGGGCGCGGGCTTGAACTGAAGCAGGGCCATGATTAGGGATAAAGCGACTAGAGACCTGTAGCTATTGTTAGTATCACTGCGTGAGTAGCACTCGGGGGTCGGGGGCTGCTTACCTTTGTCCACCACTCAGTTCTGTTAAACTCTGCTTCCACACTTTACCAAGGCAAACCTTGACCTCGAGACCATCGCTGATAGTCTTGCCTTCAGGCGGATCAAGCTTGGCGAAGCTGCCTCCGGGAAGCAGTTCTGCAAAGATATTGCCAAAGTCGCCATTGACCTTCTCCCATGTCTCCTGAAGAGCCTTCTTCTTATAGTCATCCAAACTGACAATGGTCTCTTCGATCTTGCGCTTGTCTCTGATGACGGTCTTGATCATGTGCTTGAGCGACACCTCCTTCTTCTCCACGCTGTCGATCATGTTCATGACCTTGGGGTTGATTTTCTTCTTCATCCCCTGGAACCGCTCGGTCAAGTTGTGCAACGTGGACTTGCACTCCCCAATGTTGTGGTTCTTGAAGTCGTAGGGAGTACCGCTACGACCAAACTTGTCCTTTTCATCCGCAATCCAGTCGAACTCATTTTCAAGGCGGGCAACCTTTTCTGCCGCACCCTGCTGTTCTTTGTTGAACTTTTCCACAAGATGGCCAAGCTTTTGCATCTCAAGGCTCTCCTCGGCAATGCGCGAATTCTTGGAGCGGATAGCATCCTCCAATGCTCGAAGCTCATCATCGAAAAGATGCAACTTGGCGCGTTCATCGTCAAGCTCGGCCTGCACCGTATCGTGCGTTTCAGTCAATTCAGCCTTTTGCTTTGCAACGTCTTCAATATCCTTTTGCTGCGCCTTGATGGCAACCTCAACCTCCTGCGACTGCTCTCGGGCGGCAGACAAGTCGAAGCCTGCTTGCTCGGCATCAAGTTGCGCGCCTTGGAGCTCCTTTTGTAGCGTCTTTACTGCGGCAGTGTTCTTACCAAGGCCTGCTCGTAGCTTATCGAGCGCTTTCTGAAGTTCAATGAGCTTGGCATCCTTGTTGTTGTCGAAATCCTTCATATCCTTCTCGATGGTCTTGATGTCGGCGCTAGCTTTGGCCTGCCGAGACTTGGCCTCAGCGATGCCCTCCTTGAGCTCTACAATCGTTGACTTCATGTTCTCGACCTCCTGAATGATGGATGATGAAGAGTTGCCACCAATCTGCTCTTCGGCGAGTTTGATCTCGTGACTCTTCAGGTCTAGATCTTGCTTGATTCTGCGAGCCTGATCAAGCTTGGCCTTCTCGTTTGAGATTCGGACCTGGAGCTTCTTCAGAGTGCTTTCGGCTTCGCTCAGCTGCCGAGTGAGGCTGTTGAGCTTCTGCAGAAGGACGAGAACACCACTAGAGTTTGGTGAGCTTCCGCCAGACAGCGTACCGGATGGATCATAGGCGTCACCCTCGAGGGTGATACTCCTCATTCGGACGTTGGGATCAAATGTCACCCTTTTGGCAGTATCCGCATCAGCGCAGATTAGAGTATTGCCAAAGACATATTCCATCGCTGCCGACACCTCTTCGTCATATCCAACCAGGGACAGCGCTAGATCGACCTTGCCTGGTGCAATGTTTTGAGCTGTAGCAATGGTTTGAGCAGAAGCTTTGAAGGCAGCAATCTTGTTGAGCGGAATGATTGTCACTCGTTTGCGCAGCTTGCCCCTCTGCAACAGCTGTGTACCAGTCACCTCGGTGTCAACAACGACATTGTAAAGACGGCCTCCGGCGCAAATCTCCAACGCCGTACCCGCCTTCGTGTGCTCCTTATCCAAAGTGAACAATTGCGCAACAAGTCCCTTGACCTTTGACCGGTCAAAGTTGGGCACAGGGTCCGCATAGTTGAACTCCGTGTTGGCAACCTGACGCTTCAGCTTGTCAGATTCCTGTCTCAAGTCTCGCACAGTTTGCTGCAATTCAGACTCTTGCTTGTACATTGCCTCTTCTTGGCCTGGCTCGAAGCCCAGCCGACCAAGCTCCCTCTCAAGCTTTTGCGCCTGTGTTTTCAACCCGTCAAGATCACGCAAGAGGTCAGCATTCTGGTCCTTGGCCTTTTTAGCCCGCGGTTCCTCTTCCTTGATACGCTTTTCCAGATGTGTAATTTTGATCTTGGCCTGTTCTTGCTCTGTAGCTGCTGCAGTCGCACGGTTTCTCGCATCTTGAAGCTGACCCTGATAACCGTTCTCCTGGCCGTCTTTGGAGGCAACACCTGTCTGTAGGGTCTGGAGAAGCTCTTCCTTTGCCTCAGCATCCCTATTTTGCTGCTCTAGGTCTTCCTTTGCTGCGTCATAGTTGGTCTTGGCGTTCTCAAATGCGGCGGTCTTATCCTGCAAGGTGGCCTCCAGCTCCGAAACTGTCTTTTCAACAGCCCCCTTCTTTTCTTCTTCCTCTGCCAAGCTAGATTTCTTCAGGTCGAGCACGGTAGCCAATCGCACAAGCTCGTTCGAATGCTTCTTGGCAGCCTCCTCTAATGCTGAAGCCTTGCCCCCTTTTCGGAGCTCCTTGTCTCGTTGAGACCGTACTTTCTTGATATCTTCTTCAAGATGGGATATCTCACTTCGCAAACGGGCTGCCGAATCTTCCAAATCACGTTGTCTCTGTTTCTTTCCTTCCAGATCCGCCGCTGATTGACTCAAGGAATCTTGATACCTAATGTAGTCGTATGCAACGACCACTCGAGTCAGCCTCTCGAGGTCGTTTTGGGTTTGTTGGAAGTCCAGAAAAGTACGCTTTTCAGTTCGCAACTTTTCCAATTTTGGCTCAATCTCGTCCTTGAGGAGTTCTCGAAGCTCAACTAGTTTGGTCTCCTTCTTGGCCATCGTCTTTAGCGCCTTATCCCGACGATCTTCGAACATTCTCGTTCCAGCAGCCTCCTCGATCATTGCTAGAATTTCCACAGCCTTCATATTGAGGACCTTGGTGATGCGACCCTGCATGATGAGGAAGTTGGGGTTGTTGATGTTAAGCTGAACCGATTGAAACAAATTTTGCACTGTCTGCTGCTGAGCACGGTGGCCGTTGATGAGGTACTTGGAAGTTCCTCCCAGAACGATCTGTCGGGTTACGCTAATGGTGGCATATTCTTCGAAACCGATCGGCGACTTCTTGGTTTCTCGGTTGTCGAATACGATGGTGACACTGGCCTTGGTGACACCAGCTTGGCCGCGCTTATAAATCAAGTCCTAGGATATGGAGTTCAGTATGCGGGGACGTTCTGCTGGCTGAAGATAACCAACCTGGAGGTTCTGCGCTCGGACGGTCGACATGTTGGTAATTCCGAGGACGAAGCATATTGCATCGAGGATGTTTGACTTTCCACTACCGTTGAGGCCGGTGATAGAGTTGAAACTCTCGTCCCTGGGCATGTTAGCTGTGGCCATGAATGGTGTTGGCTGTAGCATTACCATCCCGAAATCACCGTACGCACGGCGTAAGACTTAAAGCCCTGCACACAAGGTTAACTATGATGAATGCTCAAAAATAGAAAATTACAAAAGCGTCGGTGTCTTACGTCGATAATTACTTCAATGACCCTCATGTTTGTCGAGGTCGAGCATCCACGGCTGCGTTGAATGTGTTGCTTTGTTTCGTCGCTCCGCACTTCAGGGGACGCGAAAGTAAACAAGCATAGAGGACGATAAGGCGTTATCGGCACGTGCTGGGTACCTAGTCGCTGACATCAACGGCTCGTTTAACAAGCATCCACTTTTGCTGAATACCTACGTTAGATAAGCCGAAACTTAAGATTCCTCCCAGGTATAGAATAGACTCTTGTCTTATGTAGAGTCAGGGTTTGGAAAACAATTTAAGAAGCTTAATTGCATATCACTCACATACATAGCATCTTTCATATCATAAATTAACAAGATCGTAACTCGATATTGGCAACCGTGAACTACGCGCTACACACCTGTGCGAGTCCCACTCCCGCCCTGGGCCAATTCCGTCAATTAGCGCTAGTCCTAACTGGGTCTCCTTGTAAACATCCCTCTTTGTTATTGAAACTTAGCTTCTCTCACACTTCCAGCTCTCAATCTCCAACCTCTTCAGCACTTTCGATTTTATCTTGACCTACTACCCTGATGAGTATATGACCAAAAGTTCACGACTATAGTTGAATCTCAACTTCTTTCTCACAATCGCGCGCTCAACCGACACGATGACGGCAATACGAGGACCGCGCATTCCAACTGGCTCAGCGGCCTGGGTTGCTGATGAGCGCGCCTCTGCCCTCCAGATCGTCGATGTAGAGGTCGATGAGTTCACCTACGCGGCTCACAACGAGTTTTCCTGGCTTAATGAGCATATGGCTAGTATCTTCAGCGAGAACGAAACGTACGCGTCGTGATTCTTGCTTTGAACGAACGCGATAACTAACGGCTCCATAGCAACATTGCCGAGACCTTCAAAACCCCCGGGAAACTACGTGGCAAGACACCCAGAACCACACGCAAGCTGGTTACAGCCGAGCCAAGAGTGGTGAGTTTGACGGGCAGATATGTACGGGCAATGAACGCTAATGTTTGGGAGCCTCTTTCGAATGTTTTTGGAGGCACACCGTCCAGTTCGGCAAATCGGTTCGCGCAGCATCTCAGCGCCCAATCGCCCCAAAAGGAGTTGTTGAGCCAGGCCAACTCCCCTTCTCGACATTACGCGTCTTCGCCTAAACCAACACTGCCTACCTCCGACGACCTGATTGAAGATGGGCACGAACAACCTACAAGTGACGCGGATGGCATCCTCTCGGACCATGACGTCCAGATGACAGTTGAAGCAGAAGAGGAGACTGCCTCAGTGGTCAAGTCTCAACCTCAGACACAGGGCGACTCTGGATACTTTGGAAGCCAAGATGCTAATCCCACCAACTTTGACCCTGTCACTGAAGATGAGACTTCACTCGTCGACCCCGCCGCGCTTGACGAAGCCATCGCTGCTCCTCTTCAGCAAAGCCCTTCGCGTGTTGCGGCTGCTACTCCACAGCGGTCTGCGATTGCTTCTCCGCCAGCAAAGACTCAGCAAGTGGTGTCTGATAACGATGTGGAGGAAGTTGAGGACGAACCCCAGGAACCTGACAATGCGTCGCCGGACGATGCACAGTCTCAGTCAGACGGTTCCAGCCCTGTTCGTCGAGGTTTCCGCAATAGTCTACAATTCCCTTCTCTTCCTGCACGGGAACCTTTGACAGGAGGCAAAAGTCTTGGTCACAGATACTCTCGGCCAAGCTATGCTGACCCTAAGAGGCCCAGCAACTTTGGAAGAAGCACAAGAGGAAAGAGCATCACAAAACATGTTGAACACGAAACTTCGGATGATGAAGATGAAGATGCGATGGACGTCGATGACCCTACCTCGGTACCTACACAACAGACCGACAACCTTGCCTCGAATCACAACAAGACCTACACCCAGATGTTGCAAGAACGGATAAGTGTGCTTGGTAAATCACAGCCAAATGGAAGCCGTTCGTCAAAGTCAATTACCGGCCTGGCAAACACACAGCAGTCGCAAAGCACATCCCAACCAGCCCCGGAACCGAAATCACCATCACCCAAGAAACAAGAAACCACAACTCCGGGTGCTTTTCCGGAAGATGACAGCAGCGTTGACTGGATTGACCCCCCGGCCGATAAGCAAGTTATCGCCGCAACAACCACCCCTTCTAGGCCATCGTTTTCGAAGAGTCGAACTGCCGATATCATGGAAGGAATCCATGGAAAGAAGACACTCGGGTCTTTTGGTGATTTGAATACTGAGGAGCGAACCAATACACAATCGCCTGCTCGCTCTATCTTGTCCCCCGAACGACCCAGTTACCTTGGACACAGCAAATCTGCATCTGTTCCCGCGGTCCCACTCGCAACAGCTTTGGAGCCACAAGAAGGGAGCCCCTTAAAGAAGACCATCTCGGCTTCAGACCCTTCTGAGAGGCCATCATCTGCCGTCACGGCTCATACCTCTCCGTCCCCTGCGAAGTCTCCCTCGCGACTCTTCCGCGATAGCCCTCTGAAACATCTCAAGAATAAAATGTCGTCCATTCTTACTACGTCCAAGGGTCTCATCGCCAGCAGTGCGGCATTGAGTGCTGAGGGTAAATCCTCGCTGCTCTCTCCGTCTCGAACCAACGTTGGAACGTACCCTGGCCAATCGACAGAGTCCGTTGTCCCCAAAGCAAGTTTCGATTCGCATAGAAGTGGAGATAGTGTCGACCAGCAGTCGACCATATCTCGACCGGTTGCCAAGCGAACAAGAGCCTCGGTAGAACGCGAGAAGGAAGAGAAGCGAAGGGAGAAGGAGGCCAAATACCAAGCGGAGCAGATGGAGAAGCTGGAGAAGGAACGGGAGAAGGAAAGGGAAAAGGCTCGAGTCTTCAGCAAAGAACAAGAGAAGCTTGCCAATATGGAAAAGCAGGTTGCTGCCAAAAAGGATGCCGAAACGGCCGCTGTCAAGGCTACACCCAAGGCAACTCGAACTAGCCCACGGAGGGCCAAGGCGCAGGAAGAGCCAGAATTCAAGGCCGTGGAACAGGATGTGGAAATGACTGAGGCTTCCAGTGTGGCCCCACAGCTTTCTATCCCCCGTTCTGCCGTACCTGGTCAACTATCTCGCCCTAAGGAGCACAGGAGACTCGTCAAACCCGGCAAAGAGACCGCTACCAAAGCGAAGGCAGCACCTACCGTCATTAGGGTCAACACTGGCTCACAACAGCCCCAATACCACCCTGGCAGCTCCGTGTCCGGGTATCAGGATTATAGTGCCCCAACAAACCCTACGCCTCAACCGTCATTGGCGAGCAAGGCTTCTATGCAACCAAAGGCACCAGGGTCACATCTGAAAGCTTCAGTGGGATCAAGCGGTCGCCCCAGGGCTCTTGACTTGGCAGCAAAGAAGAAGGAACAAGACGACCGGGAGGCACAACGACGACGTGATGAGAAGGCAGAGAGTGAGCGGAGAAAAGCGGCTGCAAATGAGGAAAAGAAGAGGCAGGAACAGCTTCGACGACAAGAGGAAGATCGCCAGAAACGGGAGCAGGCTGATGCAAAGAAGAATGCTCAACGTCAAGCAGCCCGGGAACGACAAGCAATGATCGAAAAGGCCAAGAAGACTCCAGCACCACCTCCTGCTGTTCGGTCACAGCCAAATGGCCCCCCTGATTATAGTCTGTCTCAGTCACAGCGAGGGGATGGTTCTTCACTTCGCCCTCCTTCGCGCCTGAATTCCAACATGCATCGGTCTCAAGATGAGGTGGGACGTTCTACCAATGCGAATGGCTCCAAGTCTGGACCCAAGAGAACACTTGGCCACGATAGTAATGAGGATGGGCCTGCGAGGCATCCACCATCGCGTGGTCCGCAATACCAAGCCAAGGATGCAAAGCGGCGTCGAACGAGCGATGACTTTGCCGACGAGCTGGATGCAGAAGAGCCTCGCAACATCAAGGCTCCTCCCTACCGCCCATCCAATCCTATTAAGAGGGTAAGCCATCTCAAGCATTTCGTTTTTCTTACAGCACAGGCTGACCGATCCCAGGATCCGCAGGCGAAGACCTTTACCAGTGGCTACGTTTCCCAGCATGCTACCCAAAATCTGTTCAAGACTGCTATATCCCAGCCAGCAAGCCATGCTAAAGGAGGCAACCCCATGGACATGGCACAAATCCACAAGGGAGCGATTCCATTTGCCCCCAATCCTAACCCTGTAGGACCTTCCTACAAAACACCGGCGCGCCCTGGTGCCATCAATGGAGTCAAATCGGCAGCCAAGTCTGCACAGCGATCATCACCACGATTCCAGAACGGCGAAGCTATTGAGCTTCCAGAGATCCAAACAGACGACGAAGATGAGGATGAAGAGGAGCAGCCAGCTGGCACAGTTGCGGCATGGGCCAATTCTCCTTATATTACCGAAGCCCTTTACCGCCAGGAAACGATGGATCCTTCGCGAATCTTCGGCCCGCCTGTGCCATTGAATATGGAAGACGTCTTCAGCAAGAACAAGGACAGAATCCACAAGTTCCGTGCCCGAACTTCAAGTGCCAACTGGAGTGGCGCTGATCGTCTTACTGAGGATGACATCCGAAAGGATCTTGCCGCCAGAGACAAGCTGAGACGAGAGGGAGGCTGGTCGTACGAGTTAGCCAAGGACATGTCGTAATGGTGTATATATGAATGCTATGGGTACTTGATGAAGTCTATCACCTGGGAGTACGGAGGAACTAAGCAGGTGGCGATACGGGCGCAGGATGAAACGAAACTTGATGGGAGCGGCTTGATGCTTTTGCGTTATGGTGGCATGGCATTGGATGCAACAGATTGTGCATTTGTTATAGATGAGGCAGCATTTTGGCGCATGGCGAAGGGTAATTGGCAAATCAGATACTACATAGGGACATTGGGTTAAGTCTTGATGATTGCCGCATGCATGGAATGCATTGTCGAAGCATATTTTCCTGTCTCTGGGGCATTAGATTGTGTGATTTGTCCTTATTATCACCGTTACTGTGTATGAAGAGCGAGCAATTTGCCTTTGAGCGTACATTTTCTCCACCAGAAAACGAAGCCTCATTGGAAGATTAACCTTATCGTATTGTATCCATCAATGATCCCTTGTCTCAACAATTTTTTCCTTGTTTACCGTTTTCACATGTCAAAGTTACGGGTGGGTAGTAGAGCCCGAAGGGGGCGGGTCGATAAGGGTCCTCCCTCTCGTACCTCG
This sequence comes from Fusarium sp. NRRL 66182, assembly GCA_013266265.1. Lineage (NCBI taxonomy): Eukaryota > Fungi > Ascomycota > Sordariomycetes > Hypocreales > Nectriaceae > Fusarium > Fusarium sp. NRRL 66182. The sequence continues at coordinate 29,705 of JABFAK010000394.1, forward strand.
TGCCTGGTTCTATTTGATGTGATTGTTTCATGACAATTCTCTCTTTGCTCGTCTGTCGGCTACTTATTTTCATCATGAGACCTTTGTGAATCTAGTCATGCAATAGAACTTCCACCTTTCTTCATCTTGACCCGCATCATGATTTACTAGGCATTGACCTATTCATTGCCTCGACTCTCGAATTGACTCTACACCTGCCGCCTTTCGCCCAGACTAGCCTTCGCATTTACAGCATGGCGTCCCATCTCAGATCATTTGCACCCGCCTTTGGTGAAGTCGAGGTCGACCAAGTCACTGAGAGCAGGATTTCCAACGTCGTCGCCATGCTTCCAACGTCGCTTCAGTCAGGGCCGATCCGCTTTCTCAAGCGGAGCATCAGCACTTATGTCTTGCACCCAGATCTCACGATATCCAGGCCACCATCAAAACCTCTGCCTCTTTCGGAAGATGGTGTCCCAGCTTCTGTGACGCAGCCGATGAGCCGGGTCCTTTATTCTGAATCACCAGAGCATGAACCTGCTGTTCGAGCTGCGTCTGGTGTGCACTGGAAATTTGCCCGGCAGGGTGAGCTGACCTTGATGGGCTAACTGCATTATTCACCAGGCTGACCGTCAAACCAGGTACGAACCTCGTCAACATCTCTATAGATGGGGGCAAGGCTGCTTTGGCAGAAGAAGACGTCGCGTTTGAGCGAAAGGCTTTTGTCGATGGCGTAACATATCTGCTCAGAGCGCTTCCACGGGATTTGGATGAATGCGAGCTGCGACGAATTCAAGACGCCTTGCCAGACCAAGTCAACCAGTCCAATACGAGTCTGACTCGGGTAGATCCTGGCGCAGGCCGCATCACGCCGAGTCAACCTCGCTCCATCATTCACCGCGGGGTTCAAATGGCCGTCGTCAATTTCATCTTCCTCCTCAGCTTTGTCACACCATTTGTGCTGGGGCTCGTTAGGTCTGCGGCCCAACTGGAGCGCAGGTACAAAGTGTCCGAGAGGCTCGTGGGCCACGGCCTCGGCCTTGTGAGCTCGATTGGGAAGCAGAGTGCTTCCCTGACCGAAACTATCGGCCAGATGAACGATGGCAAAGTTGCTCAGGCTCTCACGGAAGTCTTTGTCTGGACTTTGGATGGCGTTACACAAGGTATTTCGGATGGACTCGGGGAGGGTCTCTCAATTGTGGGGTCCAAATCGAAGCGCGTTCGGTAGTTGAAATTCATCTTTTCAACAAGCAAAGACAGAACGGAGATTTTATAGACATAGACATTGAAAAATTACGGCCTTGGGACACGGAAATGTATTGAATTGGACCATCTGCATTGTATTTATTTATTTAAATTAGAATAGTATACATAGAATGAGGCGTCCACTAGGAAAAGTTCAACAAGTCCAAAAGATGTCTGTCTTATTAATCGCAAGCCAATAGCAAGCGATGCATTTTCGACAGCGGTCGTAAACTTCCGCAGGTAAGGTACCTAGTCATGGGCCACGTGATACATGCGGAATCTAACTTGGGTGGGGGTAGCGCCAATAAACAGATAAGATAGCGCAGGAAAAATTTCCATCCTCACAAAAGTAGCGTCGCGCGACCCTTTATCGCCTCTCATCCATCTTTTCCATACTCCACCGGTAAATTATTTTACCCTCTCTTCTTTCTTCTACACCAATTCTAATTCTTCCTCTGGTGCTGATCTCATCTGTTGCGGCATCGTCACTTTCTCTGCATCTGTCCTTCTGTTCAATCCGCCATCATGTTTCGATCCAGCCTTCGGCGTTGTGCCACACAGGCCAGATCCGCTGCGACGGCCGCCCTCGTCTCCCAGACTCGAGCCGCTTTCCCTCTCGCCCATCGTCAGGTCTTGAAATCACAGCTGTCGGTCGCCTCCGTCAGCAGAATAGCTGCTTTCACTCGAGCATACAGCAGCGAGGCTCTTGCCGAGCAGTCCCAGACCCCCACCTCTGGATCCGAGGAGCCTGTTGCCCGATTCGCTGAGCTCGAGGGTATCGACCAGAATCTGCTCAAGGCCATCATTGGCGACATGAAGTACGACACCATGACACCTGTCCAAGCCAAGACCATCGCGCCCGCTCTGAAGGGTACTGATATGTAAGTGATATCCTCTGGAAAGAAAAACCTGTTTGGCCTTGTACTGATTTTTCTCAGCGTGGCACAAGCCAAGACCGGTACCGGAAAGACCCTTGCGTTCCTTCTGCCTCTCTTGCAAAGGATGATTGAAGAGGACTCTAGCCTCTCCACTAGGGGAGCCCGACGCGCTGCTCGATCCGATGATATCCGTGGAATTGTTCTTTCTCCTACTCGAGAGCTCGCCGAGCAGATTGCTGTCGAGGCTCGTAGATTGACTGCCCATACTGGTCTCGTGGTACAGTGTGCTGTCGGTGGAACTGACAAGCGCTCCATGCTTCGACAGACTCACCGACAGGGGTGCCATCTTCTGGTTGCCACTCCCGGTCGACTGAATGATTTGCTTTCCGACACCTCCAGTGAGATCGCTGCGCCCAACCTGGCCGCTCTGGTTCTCGATGAGGCCGATCGAATGTTGGATGTTGGCTTTGAGAGGGAGCTCAATGAGATCATCCGCAGACTCCCTAGCCCCCAGGACAAGGTTCGTCAGACTATGCTTGTCTCTGCCACTATTCCCGATAGTGTCATCCGCCTTGCCCGCAACATGGTTCGGGCCAATGATTTTGAATTCGTCCAAACCATCTCTGAAAACGAGTCCCTTACCCACGACAAGGTGCCTCAGCACATTGTTGCTACCACTGGCTGGACTAATGTTTTCCCTGCCCTTTTCGAGTTGGTCGACCGCGAGGTCGCCAAGGCTCGGGAGGACCCTACAGCACGTCCTTTCAAGGCCATCATCTACTTCAACACCACCGCTCTTGTCGAGCTTACTGGCGAGCTATTCTATCAGCGTCGGCGAGAAGCCCGTGACAAGGGCGACCCCTGGCTCGCTACATATGTTATGCAGTCGAAGCTCTCTCAGCAGCAGCGACAGAAGGCTGCTGATATGTTCCGCAGCGCCCAGTCTGGAGTCCTCATCTCTACAGATGTGACCGCTAGAGGAATGGATTTCCCTGATGTCACGCACGTTATTCAGATTGATACCCCACGAGACCGTGAGTCTTACATCCATCGTCTTGGACGAACTGGTCGACAGAACAAGGAGGGTGAGGGCTGGCTGATCCTTCCCCATCATTCCGTCCGCGGTGCCCGCCGACTCCTCACCGGTCTCCCCATCGAGCAGAACAGCTCTCTTCAGAGCGCCGAGACCGATCCTGAGATCACCGATGCCACTCCTGCTCACCAGGAATCCCGGGCGCTCTTTGGGACTTTGTCTCGTCGTACTCTCAGCACAGCCTACACATCTATGTTTGGTGTTGCCACCGACAAGCAGGAGTTGGCTGAGGATGTTAACAAGTGGGCTGTCACTGGCTGGGGATGGAAAGCTCCTCCTTCTGTCAACTCCATGTGGGTTAAGAAGATGGGTTTGAGCCGGGCAGAGGGCATGAACATCGACGACAACCCGCCTCGATCCAGGTCAGAATTCCGGGACCAGAGAGACAGCGATGACCCTTTTGATAACATGTCTGCCAACGTTCGCCGTGACGACCGTGGTGGCCGGGGCGGTTTTGGTGGTAGCCGAAGCGGCGGCTATGGCGGTAGCCGAAACGGTGGCGGCCGAAGCGGTGGTTATGGCGGCAGCCGAAATGATGGCGGCCGAAGCGGTGGTTATGGCGGCAGCCGAAATGATGGCGGCCGAAGCGGTGGTTTCGGACGTGGTCGAACTGGAGGTTATGGCGGTGGCCGCAACCGTGGTGGTGATAGCTACTCCTCCTTCTAAAGGGGCTGTGGCTCGTTGACGCTGCTTGGTTGCCAATGGTGAAAATGGAATACTAAAAAGATATGATGGACAGCTGGATGATTTGTACTTTTATGGGCATTATTGTACGCTATGGATTTGTACGATATGGGAAAAGGGGTTGGTTTATAGACATGTCTGTATGCGTCAGTAACGACAACTCTACTTAAGAAATGATTCTAATCCCATCAACTGCATCTCTGGCGTGACGCTCCTTCACGTTGCTCCTTGCTATCTCGTTGAGCCATTTATAAAATTGCGAGGAGCTTTCAATAGTGATCCTAACCCACGCAAGAAGATCCGACGCCGAAGCCAAAATCCAAGCAGGCACGCTTATTCCCAATCAACGCCGAGCCAGAGTCCAACCTTTGTTGGAAATCATGGTATTCGCTGGCCCATGAGCATGTTGGCATCCCACAACAGAACCCTCTCGTCCCAGCCCACCGAAGCTACCCAACCACCCATGCCAAAGAGACACCAGTCAACTCCAGTAACGAATTCGGTGTGACGGTTCATGATCCCTATCTGGTTCCCTATTGAAGGTCCCATTGCCGGACCCTGTTGGTTCGATCCATCATTCCATAAACGAACAGTCATGTCGTAACTAGCACTGAGAAGAGTGTCACTCGAATGCGGGCTCCACGAGAGCCTCCGAATGGCATACTCGTGGCCCTGCATGACAGAGAGCGGACCGCCGCTGGGATTTCGGATGTCAAAGGTTCGCAATACTCTATCCACGCCACCTGTAGCTATGACGGTATCCCTGTACTTGTTCCAGTCGTGAGTGAGAATCTCGGAAGGGGGGGAAGCTGGGCCGGCCGAAGGCTGCGGTCCCGGTGCGTGGACGGGTATCGTCGCCGTGAGGTGGTATTTGGCTGAGGAGGGCATTCGAAGGTCGAAGATGCGGAGGTGAGAGTCGGAAGAGACGGCAGATATCAAGGCGGGGTTGGAGGGGCAGAAGGAAGTGCTGTAAGTGCAGCTCCCTATGGGAAGCGTCTTGGTCGAGTGATTTCGTGTCGGCGACCACTATTGAGCATTAGAAGTCGTGCCCTGAGCGTGTAGCTTTGATGATCATGGGCCTACGATTTTGACTGTGCCGTCCCAGGAACTGGAGATGAAGGTATCTTTGGTTATAGGACTCCAGCAGACAGAAAAGGTTTCCCTCTTGTGCTCGTGGAAGTTCATGACAGGGAAGTCGTTTACACCCAGATCGAAGAGCTTCAGAGAACCATCACCACAGGCCACAATCAACTGGTTCTCGTTGATCTCGGACCAGGCCAGGTCGTAGAGCGCATCGTTTGTATCGAACCTGCGGCACAACCGTTATTAGCCCATACGCAGTCATGTAAGATGATGGGTCCGCATACGTCTTCTCAACCTGCACGCCTTGCGCTGTTAGACCAAGAGCGAATACGCGGCCGTTGCCTACAATGCCAAAGTTGGCGGATGTCGCGACGGCGATTCGGGAGTCGTAGTACGGTGAATACTTGACGGCGTACGGGTTATACCCTTGGGTACGGAATTCTAGCATTGCAGCCATGGCGCCTGGGGAGGGTCGTCAGAGACCGGGCACATCGGTTAGGGAGTTGTATTATGGGAGGGAAAAGCTACGGTCGACAATTGCTTGTCTAACTTGAAGAGCTTCCCCTCGAAGCTATATTGACATGTGCCTCGGTCTCGGCACTCGCACCGATGCCGCGGGGTTCGTCCTTTGTGCATGTAATGCGTCTAAGCCAATAGTGCGTCATCAACGGGTCTATGTACCAACTGAAGTCATTTAGTTGGTCAGTATCACGTGATATCGCGTCCTCAGAACCCGTCGCGCTATGCGAGTTTTTGGATTCCATTCATCAAACTCATTATCGCGGCACGTGTCTGGTTTAGACTGTCATTAGACGCGTCATATACGATCAAATGCACTAGAAACTCTCAAATGAGACTATGAAGGCCTTTTTGACCCGTCCCAAACGGAAACCGTCCCCAGAGCCTCAGCCAGAAAACGCCGAGTCAGAAGAGCCCACCGAAGTCAGGTTGGCGCTCCTGTCATCGCTGCATCCACGGCTTGATCAGGAGGCCTTGCTCGATATTCTACTGGCACACGATGGGTCTGTTTCTGAGGCATCAGCGTCCCTCAGAGTTCAACCCCACGTGAAGATGGGTGCTCGAGTTATTGGATACCAGCAATCTCTGAAGCAATATGCATCTATAAGTGATTCCAGTTCTTTTGCTACGGCCCATGCAAAGAAGAAACTCAAGTCGAAAGCGGGAAGCACACTGCATCTTTATGATCCAGAAGATGTTGCGGAGCACACTCCATGCACTATCGTCCACAACTTCTTACCTGCTGAAGAGGCCAACGAGCTGCTGAAAGAGTTGCTAGAAGAATCAAAGACTTTTGAAAAGATTACATTTCAGCTATTTGAGAATGTAGTCTCGAGTCCCCACACGTCCAGCTTCTATGTAGAAAGCTACGACGAGATTCAGCGCCAGAAAACAGAGTATCATTATAATGGTGGCCGACTTACGGTAATTCTCTAAGCGCTTTACTTATTTGGTGGAATGCTTAATGGATTGTCTACAGGATGTTCGGCGCATCACACCACAACTTATCAATGTGAAGCCAAAAGTTCAAGAGGCTGTCAATGCTGAGATCCGGAAACGAATCAAGACCCGCTATCCTGACGGGAAGAAATTGAAATACCAATCCCCAAACCCCTGGATCCCAAACTCGGCCTTCGTCAACTCTTACGCTGGCCCGCAAGAGAATGTTGGCTGGCATAGCGATCACCTCACATATCTTGGACCTCGTGCAGTAATCGGATCAATTTCTCTCGGCGTTGCTCGCGAGTTTCGTGTCCGCAGGATAATACCGAGGGATAACGACAACAACCCTATTCAAGATGCAGACGCGGAGGGCCAAATATCGATTCATCTTCCTCACAACTCGCTGCTCGTGATGCATGCTGAGATGCAGGAGGAATGGAAGCATAGCATTGCACCGGCGTTGTCGATCGATCCCCATCCTATTTCAGGAACGACTCGTATCAACATTACATATCGAGATTACCGCGCCAACATGCATCCTCGATTTACGCCCAAGTGCTCATGTGATCTCCCGTGTGTGCTTAGGGCTGTGACGAAGAAGAAGGACAACTTTGGGAAATACTTTTGGATGTGCTATGCAAACATGCCTGGCAAGGAAAACTGCGGTTTCTTTCAATGGGCGGAATTTGATGATGATGGAAATCCTCAATTCAAGAAGGCTGCCTTGCGGAATAAAGCCTAGGCAAATACCGTTGCGTAAGATTATAAGATGGCTTAAAAACAACTCTGATTCTATGGTAGATGGATTGCTCTTCATGCTTAGGATGAGAAGAAAGTTTTATGAAGCTGTTTGCAGGTAAACGACTATTTCGATCACGTCTGACCACGGAGATTGGGCGGTAGTATACCAGACACACATGGACATTCGTAATTTACTTTATCGGAGCTTCTGACACTTTGACCTTTTGTTTGTTGGACTCACAAAACACCGTTGGCATACGTTGCCTCGTCAAGTAGACTTGGGGAGTGCAAAGGACAAACGAGTTTAGAGGTGATTGTTTCTGTAAACCGGCAAAATATTTGGGTGCTGTTCTGTAGCTGGCTAAGACTTTGAGCTGGTATTTGACTTCTTGTGTAGGCAGACTGAACCGAGTCGTGAAGGAAAGATTCATACTCGATGCGTAGATTGATGCCTGTCTCAAGTTTTTGAACGTGCAGCAGCCATAAACGACGGTGGTGGGCAGTTTGACACTGGCCACAGCAAGACCTCTCGAGAGCCGTCTACTGTCCCATTGGTAAAGATACCACTGGCAGAATACGTTTGAAATTCAAGACTTTCCTGTACGCGTATTTCGGCCGCTGGATAATTCTTTCGGTCACAGCTGGGCTTGTGCTGAAGCTCTCGAGGGTTGCGAGGATCATCGCAGCCCCCCGTGCGACACGCAGCACCAATAACCTGCCCAGTACTGCATGGGATAAGCACTGAGGACGAGCTTTGGTTTAGTTTTGACAAAGAGCTGGGACATTGACGTGGTACCACAGGTTGACTGTTGGCTAGCATAGACTTGTCAGGTTCATCTATGATTGAGCTCAGTTTTCTCAACATGCACAAACTGTCAGTTCAACTACCTTCACATGAGCCTAGCGAGAAGGGGTTGAATCCTCGAGTTGCTTGTCTTGGATCTCGTTAATTAGCCCCGCAACAGCCGCAGATGCCTCTATTCATGTGACTGGGATTAATTACCAGGGAGGACCTCGGGTATGGGAGATGTAAAAAGGTTGTGTATATAATCCAAGTACTCTATTTCAGTCGACGCAAGCAAAATGTCAAAGCATCATCTGCTTTGATTGATATGGTTGAGACGGAAGGGTGAAAATGGACCAGCATCAAATCTTGGGTAAACGCTTTTCAATTGATCAAGAGTCTCTGATAAAGGCGTGCCAACCGCCTTGTACACCCTGCCTACCTAGGTTAGAACCAGTTCCCGACGTATTCGTTCTGGGCGTGACTGAAAGACTCTTATCCTTGTTAGAAATTACGGCTTGAGCACTGATTTGCAGGGTTTCAAAAGGTAACGAACGTTATCGGCGAGTATCTTGCTTGCCAAGAAATGTCAACGACCTTGTGGGTCGTACCCGCGCTGGCAGGCAGTCGGCAGTCGGCAGTCGGCAGCCACTTGCATTCGCTCCTTCCTAGGAGGAAAGTCAATTTCAACTTCACATCAACCAAAAGAATCGAGAATCCCCTCCATCTTCGCATCAACATCGGCGGGACGATAAAATAAAACTCACGCAGAACTGGCTGAACTGACTGAATTCTTTATGGGAGTTCTGACGCACGCACGCTTAGCACTTTGTCTTGTTTTAACCACAGTCTCTCCAGATCTCCTGCATCGAGTTTCCGGCGCCATCTTCCCCAACGGCCTTGCGAACCACAACCAACGGCGGTGACCACCTATCGAAAGCCTGTTCCTACACTGCCTAAGGACTGTGACCTGCTCCTTTGCTTGGAAGTTCCTCTCTAGTCATTCAATCAACATGTCAGAGCTCAGCTTCCCCGCTTCCTCAGCAGCTATGCTCGAGCCTCGGCTTCCTACGACAGCACCTTTGGGAACCTCCCCATCACGGCCATTCGTGACTCTTACCTTTGCGACTTCACTCGACTCGTCGCTTTCTCTGGCACCTGGCGTTCGTACGCGGCTATCTGGACCTGCATCCAAAGCCATGACTCACCATCTTCGTTCACGACATGCAGCCATCCTCATCGGCGTCTCCACCCTTCTGGCCGACTCCCCTGCCCTCAATTGTCGCATCGCTGGTGCTGCAAGTCAACCTCGTCCTATCGTCATTGACCCCCATCTTCGCTGGACGCCTAGCCACACGGACAAGGTTCTCGAGGTTGCCCGTCTCGGTAATGGCCTAGCGCCCTTCGTCTTGACTGGGGTGGATCCCAAGAAATTGCCTGCCGCGAGCGTTGCACTGCTTGAGGAACATGGCGGCAAGTACATTCATATTCCAGCCGCGCTTTCGGGGCCCGATGATCGCATGCGCTTCGACTGGCGTGATGTTTTTGATGCATTACTTTGTGAGAATCTTTCTAGCGTCATGGTCGAAGGAGGCGGTCAAATTATCAACTCGTTGCTTGATCCCAAGTTCCACGATTTGGTCGATTCTGTCATCGTCACGATTGCACCCACTTGGCTCGGTCAGGGGGGTGTCGTCGTTTCTCCTGATCGTCTCCATAGCTCGGCAGGTGTCCCTGTGCCAGCTGCAAGACTATCGGACGTGTCATGGCATCCTTTCGGCGAAGACGTTGTTTTATGTGGTAAGCTGCATGACTAGTGTCTAAAGCTAGGCTTTATATATATATCAGCATCTGCTGTTCAGTTCTGGTTCCGCCCCATTCCTGTTGCTGATGGATGCTCGGTGTTCTGCCAGTCTCATTGCCCTCCACCTGATACTCTATTTAATCTTGAACCGACGACCCTCGCATTGCCCACCACTACCGCTCCTTGACGAGGTGGTCACCACCCTCAGAATCAACTTTTATGAACACGAGACACTCGAAAATCATATCTGTGTTGTTCATCCAATGTCAAGTCACAACGTCGACGTTATTCTGGGTTTACCTCCTCAAACATGGCCCATCAACTTGACCTCCAAAGTTCGAAGCGGATAGTACGCGAGTCCCGTGATAACGAACGCTGACTCAAACCCGAGATCACCAATTCTTTCTCCTATGGGACCAGTGAACCACGGCGTGTCCATGGAAGGGATGACCAGACCGAGACTGATTATCGACGCTCCAGTGGCAGAGAATCCAGCAGGAAGTTTTTGCCGTTGATTCCATATTTTAGGATCATACAAACCATAGTCCCTATTGCGGAATACCATAAACTCTTCGATTACAACGGCATCGAAGCACCCGGCCCAGTAACCGATCACGGACAGAAAGTTTTCCAGGGACGCTACCCATTGGGCTGCAGCATAGATTGCCATGGGAACCAGGATGACCAACGTGATGATAATAAAGAAGAAGCGAGGCACCTTGGTGAACACAGGGACGAGCGTTTGCAAGCACAGAGCGACTGAATATGTGGATATCACCACGTTTCCGACGACACTGAAAGCAAGCACGACAAGAACAAACTTGCCGAATCCGCCCGCCGGCTTAAGCATCTCAGCCAAAACGCCGCCAATTCCATAAGTATCCCAGCCCGCTTTCCATGATTCAACATTGGGAATAGCACCACCAATAGCGGCCCCAAGGATAAGCAGAGGCGTCGAGGGCGTCATCAAACCAAGGTATACAGAGGTAAACACCTTGAGCCTGTCAAGCTTGTCAATCTATCAAACTGTTTGATAAGCTTTGCCGGCGGGTGAGGATGACTTACTTGGGCTCACTGCAACTATGATATATGGTGTAGTCAGACACAATTCCTCCAAACGTCATAAAATAACCTGCGATCAGACTTCCATATCCAATGACGCTCTTAACGGTTGCTGGTTCATGGTCAGCTTGATTTAGGAGGTCTTTACCACCGCAGCCAACAGCAATAATTATGGCGATCAAGTTCGGAAGCCACTGCCACCGTTGCCACAAATGGAGAGCTCGGTATCCCATAAATGCCATGACGAAGCTAAGGGCGCAAACGATTCCTATGCCCACATTCACGCTGATATTGGCTTCTTCCTTCACCAAGGCGATGGCCTGTCCGCTGACGATTGATCCGATGAGTGTGAATCCAGTCACAGTTCCCGCGTTCAAAAGGATTGGAATGATCCCGAGATACATTCTAATTTCATCATATCGGCGTCAGCGGTCAGAGCTCGAAGCATCGTAATATCCAACACTTACCCAAAGGCATATCGAGCTTGTACCATTTGTCTCATTCCGGTTTGATACCCGCCAATACTCATAAACGCTGGCGGTATGCAGGTCACGACGTTGAAAAAGATGATAATCAACGAAACGTCTCGCAAACCTAGGCCGTATGACATGGTGCCGAGTGCTCCAGTTGGTAGACTATCTCTCTGTTTAGTTTGCCATACTATCACCGAGCTTGCTATTTTAGGTGACAAACGGTAGAATGCAGAGAAGGCATGTAAAGAACACCGTGAACAGGTTGCTGTTTTGTGTCTGGGTTCTTTCCTCTGGTGGAACTGGCTGAATGCCATTCTTTTCGATGCCGGCATCGAGCAAAAATCGATACAACCTTGAAAGCATACCCATCCCTCGCTTTCTGGGAGCCAAACGCTCGATATCACTGCCGTTGCCATTGGCGCATATATGGTCGGCCGCCTCGAGCTCCTGGTTCACCTTCACGTCTTGCGGCAGTGGCACCGTCTGACTGGTGTCTGACGGCTTGGGGTCCATAATCATCATCATGATGGATCAAATGTACCGGAAAGTTCCTTGAATCAAGGTTGGACGATAGAAGTTGGGGCTGTGTGGTACGCCACGGGATTTTGAATTCCGTTTCACTTCAGAACTCGAGCCAGAGTTAGCAAACATATCGTGCGTTTTGATTCTCACCACGCTCAGCTTCTGGTCCGATGTCGAATTGTTTCCCAACCACCATAATCAACCACCAACATGGTACGCCAAGACTATTCTATCACAACGCAATCGGATGCAAAGCCGCCGGGTCCTGCAACTCGGTCTTGGACTGATATGTCACAATAAAGCTTTGCTTATTCAGGGCAAACATCAGTGTGCTGGAGATGCATGGGGCAAGGCCTGCACTCAGTGAACATAAAGACCCCAGTTGTTGAATTACACAGGGTCAACTTTGCAATCGCACAAGGGCTGAGGGCTAGCTTGTCAAGAAACGGTGATATCTCCTAGCTCGACATGGACAGGGCTCGCGAAGCCGAGATAGTCGCGAAGTACTCCGACTTTCCTTGCAGCTCATCCAACACCCTTGGACGACCATCCCCCCTTGTCTCTGGTTGAAGTGACGGCTTGGCGGGACGCTGCGACCCGAGTCTAGGTCAAGGTCTTGTGGGCCACCGATGAAACCTCGACATCAAACAATAACGCTGAGAGAGGCCGTTTGAGACGAGGCGATCAATATGCCAAGTTCACGAAACCTGTCATCTTTTGTCAAGTCTCGTGAGTGTGGTTAAGATGCTCAGCGTCAACTGTTAGGAAGACGCCAGACGTCTCTTCCATCTCGTAGGCCTGCGCCCCTTTCTCAGACCCCTCCCTATGCCAGCTAAGGCGATGGAGGGGTCTTACATGCCCCCTTTGTTTGCTGGCTGCTTGCTTTTTTTTTGTTTGCCTCGCACCCTCACTATCTACGATGCTTGAATGTCTCATCACACTGCTATGCATTGAATAGCGTCACGACAAAGGGGGCGTCTAGGAGCTGGATGTTAGGGACGTGCATATGTGTTCTCGCCACCTTAAGCTGGTGACAAACATGAATGTAACAGGGATGGATTGGCTAAAGAGCGCGTATGGGCATGACAACCAAGAATAAAGAGCGATGCGTGGTCATGGCAATCAACCGAAATGTGATTAGCACGCATGTACAGTATTCTTCTGCATGAGATACCAACACCTCGCCCTGACTTGGTTACTAATTTCGATCCAGGTTCCACGAACCACCGGGTATGCGTCACGCCCACATGCTGTACGATCCAACAACGGAAAACCCCGCCCAGAGTCTATAGAAATGGTTCATGGGGGGTATGTATAACTAAGCGTGCTTACATACATATGTAGATGCATGCAGTAGCTTGTTGCTCCTGCAGCAACGTCGCTTAGTCTGAGTGACTAGGGATGGAATTTGGTCCTCGATTTATGCCAAGATAGACCACCAACCTGGCAATGGGTGCCAGCAACTGGTCTCCAAACTTGCATGATTTGTGATGTAAGATCTCATATGCAAGTGACTGGCTTGTGTCCCGGCTAGTCGAGGCGCACCAAATCGTGGTCAGGCGTCCCTATCCTAAAAATTCTGGGCATGCTCGATTATGCTCAGTCGGGGTAAGAATGATTGCTGTTAGATATCTGCCCCAACAAGTACCTTGGCCCTGAGGTTTCGCGGCTTGATGACACAGTCAAAGTGCTCAGGATGGCTTATCAAATAGAATCGTCAGCAAAGTTGCCAATGCACGACAAGAGACCAAGGAGGGGAGGTTGACAGACCAGGTTCCACCGTTGGTAAATCGGACCCGGGGTTCAATGGGTGTCCCGTCTGAAGCCGTCTTCTTTTGGAATTCCAGTGTAGCCAACATAGTGGCTACCATGATCCAGACACTATTGTCAGCCAGAAACCGGCCGACACAGACTCTGATCCTTTATTAGATACGCCGTCTCAACAAGATGGATCTTGCATAGCACGCACCGTCGCCCGAAGCCAAAATTTCCTACGGGAAAAGGCTCGCCGGCTTCGTATCTATCGGGATTGAAGTCTTGAGGTGCATGGTAGACCCGCTCATCGTGCGCAATGGCGTACGAGTTGGCATAGACCACAGTCCTGGCGCTTGTCAGACACTAAACACTCACCCACATGGGAAAGCAGTAGTCTCACCCTATGGGCTGTTAGCCGACTTGAACGAGCTGGAAATGGATTCCGAAGCGCAAGTACCTCTGGGAATAAACATGCCCTGGTAAATGTCGTCCTTGAGCGATTTGTGTGGGATCCCTGCCGAGCATCAGTAGGTGTTACAGCTTTGCAGGGTTCTTGACCACTAGCACAACTACGTAGTATGAGCTACCTACCAAGAGGAGCCAGTGGTGACCATCTTGTCAGAGGCCCTGCTGTCAGTTGCTGGTAGAATATATCGAGATAAAGGACAGAGATCGTACATACCGGTAAATCTCTTGCACAATGTGTTCGATATAAGGCAAACAAGGCCGGTCGGAGAAGTTGGGCAGCCTATCAGGTCCAAGAACCGCATCAAGCTGGCTTCTGGCTTTCTCTTGTATTTCGGGGTGAAGAACCATGTTGAGGATGAAGATCACGCAGGTTGCCCATGTCTGGGAGTCGAGTCCTCAGTTTTCAAAATCAATCATTGGTTTGGGGTGCACCCACTGTGTCTGCTCCCGCAATAAAAACCGCCCCTGCAGCACCCTTGATATCATCAAGGGACCACTCCTGGTCTCGACCGAGGGATTCGTTATCTTTGTATTGTCGTAGAAGTTGATGTGCGAGCGATGTATTGTTGTGGTGCTCATTCTTGCCCTGCGGGCCAGAGTCAGCTCGTGGATCGAACCTTGTCTAGAGTTCAAAGTAGTCGTGAGTGGACAATCAACTTACATGCTCAGCCTGTGCGGCAGCAAACGGGACGTCATGGAGCTTCTTGATAGCCCAGCGCCACTGCCGGGCAAATCGCAGTGGCCAGTCGCGAACGAGCCAATCTGGAAGATATCGAACTGAGCACGGCGTTAGTTCATCAGCCTCATCCAAAGTCGCGCTTCAAGAGAGCTTGACTGGGTCATATAATTATTCTCTCCTTACCAAGGGGAACTAGGTCAACAATACTGTTTGCTGGAACTCCGCCATTGCCAGTAGCGTACATGGCATCGTTGGCGATCTGGATGTAGGGGTCGTCGTCCTCAGGTACCTGTGTGCCGTAGCTCACTTGCAGAACGATGGCGACAGCAAGACGACGCAATGAAGTCTCCCATGCTTCAGGCCTCTTCAGTATGTTTCGGACCGTTGTCCGGGCCTCATTCATCTGTAAATTGTGCCATTGACGAACATTCGTGTTGCTGAACGTAGTCTGGAGTAGTTTTCTATGAAGTTGCCAGCGTTTTCCGAAGGGGAGAAAGGTTAATGTCCTACCCCATCCCATACTATTCTGTATAAGTAGGTAGTTATCGTAACAAGTAATCTGCTCACACTTCTAGTAAGGGGAACCTGGGTCGGTCACAAAAGTTGGCGCCCTTCTTGTCGAGAATGTCCCTGGCTGCCTCTGCACTATTGAGCACAACCGTAGAACGGCCCAGAGATCTGACGTGAACGACGTCCGAATCTTCTCGGTGACTAATTTAGACACAGGCCGTGGCAAAATTTCCCTTGCTGAGCCAGACTCACTGTATTCTTTAGACCATTTTGCGTATACCGCAGCAGCGTTTTCCTTTGGTACCACACGAGCGTGGCCTAGAATAAACTCGGCTGGGGGTCCAGGCGGCAATGGAAGCGTAGGCTTTGCGTTCCAGTGGGCTAATGTAGACAATGATAGGACTGCAAAGAGAATGATCAGCAAAAGGGTTTCGGACGAGCAGCTTTCCATCGCCATGACGAAGGCTCTCAAGATGTGTTATCGTAGGTACAGTACAAGCTTGTAACTAAACCTGAAGGTGTATTAGGTAGAGGTAGGCAGCTGCTTGTATTCAGAAAGGCAGTTGGCCCCTTCCGTGAGGCGCGAGTTTAGGCCATCAAGAGTTCCTTCCCTGATTGTACCTTTCCCATGGACTTGCCCCATCACTCAAAGGGCAACTACCTACCAGAGGTACCACATCATCATTTCACGTTCCTTGCCTCAACAGGTACTAAGCTAAAAGAAGAAGCAGTAGGAATCCAAAGTGGTATAGCCTTCGAGATTTTTGCATGCCGCTTACATTGCTAGGAGGCGATCAGCAATCATCACTGCAGAGTGTTTGTTTACCTTGCTGCAAGGCTCACCCTCGCTGTTTGCCAATACCACTCTGCTCAGTTGACAAACACTCGGCAATTGACGTATCAAATTATCAATACAAGCTCCCGACGCCCTAAACTCCGTTCCTCCTGGCTCAGATCCTTGCTCTTTATGCCATGCATGCTGCTCAAGGCAAAGCAAATGCCAATTACCAGGTGTCTGGGATGAGGATGAGGATGATGGTGGGTGTGTCCTCAACCGAACCCCGAGACCGAGCCACCCATGCCGGTTATTTAGGCTGAATTCTGCACTCAAACAAGTTTGATGCTGCTTTATTACTGATTTATGTATGAATCAAGTCTAGTATATGCGTTGGTTGACTGTTCTAGAATGACATGATACGATGTTGGTGTGGCGTGGTGTGGTCCAAGTGTGGTCAATAGGTACCGACGCTAAAGTCCATGAGCCGGCACTTGCAATGCATAGACTATTACCGGTTTTCCATATACTCGACCGTGATTAGAGAGAGTGTAAGGGATTATTGATGTCTCGGTTAGTTATCTGATTAGGTGGGTGAGGTAGGTAAGACAGGTAGGTAGGTAGGTATTGAAACCGCCAAGACGGCTAGACTGCCAACAACACCTCTGCATAGAATAACACAGATGGGTGTGGATTCAGCAAACCTCACGCTACTGGCACATCATATTCCTTGCAGATTATTATTATATAAGAGCAAAAGGGAAACTTTTTGCGAGCCAAACAAATGCAAGAAAGAGGTCGATTCTGGAAAGTGGACTGGACGAGGTTTGAGACCTGAAGATGCCCCAACAGTTAGTTACCCTCCATATTAATTTTAGCCCCTCCAGGCGGGGAATGCATATTCAATCCACCACATGACTTTATCAATCCTTCTTCACCACAAATATGCAATATTGAAACAAATCATCTCCATCTTCAGCGCCTGGTCGATGCTTGTGATTAAGCCGGCACACCAAAAATCAAACAGCTAGACACTCCCTCTCATCTCACTCGGCTCACCGCTGCGCTGGACGCCCAGGCCAGTACCACAACAACCCACGGCGTGTCCCTGGCCACCACATCCATCCTCATTCATACATACAACCTCAAACAGCAAACCACAACGCAATCAAACCGCGACAATCGGTCCGCCCACCATGGCTTCTCACACTAGCTCCCCACACATCACCATCCTGGGTTCTCTCAATATGGATCTCGTCTCCTATGTTCCACATCATCCCCTGCCTGGTGAAACCCTCACCTCGAACCACTTCAACACCTCGCCTGGCGGCAAGGGCGCCAACCAGGCCGTTGCATGCGGCAAGCTTTCCCGCGCCGCTGATCTGTCAAACCCTTCGGCTGTCGTCTCCATGGTGGGAGCTGTTGGTGCTGATCCCTACGGTACCCTTCTACTTGACAGTCTTCGCTCCTTTGGTGTTGCTGTCGACGCCGTCGCTACTCGCCAAGACCAGAAGTCCGGCTTGGCCATCATTATTGTCGACGAGCCTTCTGGTCAGAACAGAATTATTCTGTCGCCCGAGGCTAATCACTCTCTTCGCCCCGCCGAGTTCGAGACTCTTCCAGGCCCCCGTCCTGATCTTCTCATCATGCAGCTCGAGATCCCTTTTGATACTGTCATGCAGGCCTTGAAAGCTGCCAAGGCAGATGGTGTTCCTGTTCTTCTCAACCCGGCCCCGGCCCAGCCCCTGCCCCTGGATGCATATGATGGCCTGGCCCATCTCGTCGTTAACGAGACCGAGGCCGCCATCCTTGCGGGTTGCGCCGAGTCTGAGCTAGACGATCTCGACGGTCTGCATCGAGTCGGCCGTGTCTTTGTGGATCGTGGAGTCCACAATGTCATCATCACGCTAGGAGGTCGCGGCGTTTATTTCGTCGATAAACGAGGCAAAACTGCCTTGCTTCCTGCCACCAAGACAACCGTAGTGGATACTACAGCCGCCGGTGACACCTTTGTTGGTTCTTATGCCCTGGCTGTTGTCGCCGCTAGAGATGGTGACTTTGATATTGAAGCGGCCGTCGCCGCGGCAAACAGAGCAGCTGCCAAGACTGTTGCGCGAAAGGGGGCTCAGATCTCTATTCCTTGGAAGGACGAACTATTATAGTAGAGGTAGCGACAGCTTATCTTCCATAGCCAACAACATAAACATGCGAATTCCAAGACGTGTATGACTTGCCTATTCTGCCTACTCGCTGGGTCGACTTAAAACCAGCTCGCCCATCCCCATCGGCTTGCGTCCTTCTTGCTTTTGGTACGCGTCGGCGACATTTCTCCAAGTTCATCTTCTCGCAATGGTTCACCCTTAGTCCCTTGGTCCCCAGTCATCGATAGGCCCGCCATCAAAGGAAATAGACCCTTGAGAGTTTCGGCCCCCAGGGACCGCCTCTTCCACAATGTACTGCTGACAGAGCTCCCTGAATAAGTTCTTCGATCCGGAGTAGTGGGGCTTTGAACTTCCCTTCGAGAGGCCGCTGCTTCTTGTGATTGACCTGGTGGATGTTGGTCCGCCCCTGCGTCCTTGATGGTTCCCAATGCTAACGGAACCCCCTGGCTCTGCCTCGATATGCAAGTTGATGTGGTACTGCCACATCTGGATGATCCGCGCCTCGTCTCCTCCTGAGAGCGGTAAAATACCGCTGTGCCATCATCCTTCTCCCCATCATGGCTTCGCTGAAGACTGGCATGTCTCAAGGGAATAACAGGGGTCTGGCTCTGGTCCAAAGGTGGCTGCATCTGTATCCAGGGTACAGGCTCCTTTAGTCGTAGCCATAATGATCGTGTCGGCTGTTTTGCCTCCAGTTGAGCGTAGCGTGATGCCTCAATATGCCTCGATACCTCCTGTGCGTCTTCGACACCCTAGTGTCTCTCGATTAGTGGTAACAATGCGTTGGACATCGGCGCCGGAGGAGGGGACCACAATGACATTGTATTGTGGAGCTTTACAGATGCTGTGGCTACTGTTTCAATCTTGTTATTCATGCTGAACATCTCGTCGTTCGCGATTCCGATGTCACTAGATGTGGGAAACGCTGAGTGGCGGTATGACAACCGCACCGCCATATACCTCACGTCGGAATCCCCTAGTTCCATCTCAAGAGCTTCGATCAGATCGTCCGAATTATTGCGACAGGGGCCTTTTTTCTCCCTTTGACCGTTCATCTCAACATGAATTTGTATCTGAGCTAAGAGCAGAACACTTGACCCGGGGTGCAGATGGCTTCTGTTAGCCAGTCAGTTAGTGTCTTAATCAGCGTAAAATTCCGATGATCTACTAACTTGGGGAAAGACTGATTCTGCAGGATGCGAATAATCGATGATTTTTCTGTCGGTAGGACTTGGATGCTCAAGTCATAAAGACCGTCGGGCTCGACTGGGTTTTGTTGGTTATATTCAGGCAACTCCGATACATCCATGAACAGATCCGGCCGCTCCCAATGAGCTCCCGGTTGGTTTCTCCTCTTGGGGATAAGCCAAGGTCTAGTAGATACTTCGATGGCCGCCCATAGTACATGACACCCAGTCTCGAGAGCACAGACTTCCGGTGTGATGGTGACTTGCGGTGCCAACAGACATGCGGGCCTTGGCTGCTGCGAGGAGACGAAGCTCTCGGTCGACGCTGGAGAATAACGTCCGCTGGGTTGAAATGGGCCCTCTTCTCGGCCGGTTACATGAAAACCTAGGGGCAGCTTCCCTCTTGGCAAGGTTGCGTCGTCGCATATATTGGATAAAGGGGGGCGGGATTTGACAGGTCGACGCAGACCATACCCAACAGGTAAGGTATCAGATAGAGAAGATAACGCACAGGTTGGTCCAGCCTGGGTTTTTGAATGTCCGTGTGCTTGTCTCGTTTTCGTGACGGATAGCTGGGGTAAAGGCGTGCCCCCTAAACGTTGAGGTAAACTATCATACTGCACCCAAGCTTTGGTCTCAGGCGGGAGTTGATCGCCCTCAGAGTCCAAATCCTGGTCAAATTGAGACATTCTCAAGTTCTCTTTTTGCGCAATCACTCGCCCCGTGTCAAACTTTCGCCTCTTGGCAACTGTGAGCGTTTCGCTTCCCTGGACGGTTTGGGCGTGTTTGACTCCATGGTGCCTTGGGTGACTTTTTGCTTCGCGGATATCCCGATTAACATTGTTGTTATTTTTCATAATTCTCAAGGGGCTCGGCTTATCGTAGGGAGTGCCATGGCCGCAAGTGTACGGGTCTCTCCACGGCGGAGCGTCGTAGCCTGCAGTCGGCATTGTGCTATATGCAGGATTCGCAGTTGAAAATGTTGGTCCTTTCTGAAAGCTCATTGTGCCCTCGATTTCTGTTCTGCTTTGAACTGGTAAAGCGTCGTCGATGGATTTGTTGCTCAAGCCTACACGGTGCTGAGGTTGACTTGCGGGTGTGGCACGATGTGCATGCCCCGGTAACACATGCAGGCTCACAATAATATTTGAAGTAATTGAAAGATCCGCAATTGGTATGATGGGTTTGAAATGCACGCATTGATGAAGTAGATGATGATGATAAGGTTGAGTATTCTTATTGTGAATTCAAAGTAGAATGTAGGCACAGACAAAACAAGACGTTGGGGTATCAAAGTTGCACCTGCTATTTGAATAAACGAAACAAGAAGGCGCGGTCCGGACTACAACACAAAATGTGCCGAGAGTCTACACGATCCATCCTTCCTTCCTCAAACACATGCCCTCCAAAGCAGTACCTGCCAGCTCGGCTTTCCATTCCTCAGAGCGACTATCCACAACCGAGGTAGAGAAGGCGAGCTCGGTTTGAGGAAACCTTGAAAGAAGAGAGTTGAACGAACACGCACTACCTAAAGGCCTAGGAGTAGTAGAGGGGTGTTTTGAGAACTCATGAGGCTTGCCCAAGAGTACGACGGAGATTCTCCTTTACAGAGTCGATGTCGTTATCCTCCATAGCAAGGAACTTGATCTATCCAGGATTAGTAGATTTTCAATCAACTTGATCAAGAGATACTTACCAGATCATCCGAGGTCTTGGTCTCGCCATAGAGGACCGGCTCCGATAAGCTAGATGCAACATTCTTCTTTACTCTGTCTTCCCAGACCCCGTCCCAATCCCATTCCCCGGGCTGTCTTGGTGTGGCCGTAGACGCAGCTTTGGCTTTGTCTTGCACGTTCTCCACAACTTGCTCACCTTCTTCCTCGCTCTTTTGCTCTTCATCTGTTGAGCCTGGCGCAGTTTCTTCCACAAGTTTTCCCGCAGCCTTTCGATGTGTTCTCCAGGCATGCCAGGCCCCTGGGTTGCCCGCCGCTGCGAGGGGGATCGAGTCAAGAACCTCTTCGTCGTCAAAGGCACTGTGAATATAGTGCAGAACTTCGTAGGCCGACACATTCTTGTGGCCAGTGCGCATGTACGAGGGTGTTTCCGATGTAGAGGATGCGATCGATGCTGGGGTTGTAGCGCTGCCCGAGACGGTAGCAGCACCAGAACTCATCACCTGTTGTTGACCTGAAGCTCTCCGTGCCTCTTTTGTGCTCCGTCTACCCCGTCCAAACCAGTCTGGAAATCCATGGCGTAAACTGAAACCTCCTGGTGGTAGCCGCTCCTGATCCGAGGCACTCACGGTGCCGCTCTCTTGGATGTTGGTTGTATACATATAAGTAGTCAATGGCGTGAGAAGAGGATGAAACATGTCTGTTGAGAATGTGACTAGGGGCGGAAGCTGAGGATACGAGTCTGGAAATGATATCTGGAATCTGAGTATGGCTGGGCAATAGGGGCCTGGCAGAGTCAGTGGTGCAGTTAGAGATATGAAGCTCTGGGGACGCTCACCTTTGC
>JABFAK010000395.1:0-40241 GCA_013266265.1 Fusarium sp. NRRL 66182
GAGGGAGGGGGGGGGCTAACTATGAAACCACAGGATGAGCATGAAATTCGAGATGATGACTCGGCACTCGGGGTAAGTCAAATCCAGTCCAGTCCAGTCCAGTCCAGTCCAGTCCAGTCAAGGCTGGTCATTACATGCATTGTGTATCGTCAACGACTGGGGTCTTCTAACGTGGCATCGTGCGTGCGTGCAGGACGACGCTGCTAGCTCCACGGCGTCGATGCGGTCAAGCATCTATCAGTACCGCACTGAGAATGGAAGAACATATCACTCGTTTAAGGAGTCGAGTGAGTCTATTCCCATCTGCCATTCTACGTATTGTCTGTGCTAATCTCTGTGTCTAGTTAATTATGTCATGCCCAATGACTCGGTATGAGCTTGCTTCTTCACAACCCTTGTTGGTGCTTTGACTGTTGGTGTCACTAACATGCTTCACCCCAGTCTGAGCAGGAACGTCTAGGTTAGTATCTGCACCACTTCTCAGTATGACTGAGCTCTGCTGACTGAACCAGATCTACAACATCACCTCTTCACACTCACCCTCGGTGGTAAGCTGTATCTCAGCCCAATCGCACAGAACGGCCCTCCACTGCGTGCTCTTGATGCAGGAACAGGCACTGGTGTATGGGCCATTGACTTTGGTATGTATCGCTTCTCATGATTGATCCCACCACTGACGAGCCTGTCTAGCTGATGCGCACCCTGAGACACAAGTATGGCACTTCAATTCGAGTAAGAGAGAAACACACTAATTCGATACTAGGTTCTCGGCATTGATCTGAGTCCCATCCAGCCAAACTTGTACGTCAACTCGCCCTCATTCACTACTTACACCACTGACCTCCCCAGCCTTCCCGCCAACCTAGAATTCCAAGTCGACGACCTCGAGGATGAATGGACATACAGCTACAAGTTCGATTTCATCTTTGGCCGCATGCTCGTCGGTTCCATCGGCGACTGGCCCAAGTTCCTCAAGCAATCCTACGACAACCTCAACCCTGGCGGTTGGGTCGAGTGCCATGACATTACTTTCCCCGCTGAATGCGACGACTACACTCTCAAGAAGGGATCGTACATTGACAAGTGGTCTGACTATATGATCGAGGCGACCAACAATTTTGGTCGTAGCGCGCAGGACCCAAAGATCTGCAAGCAGCGCATGATTGATGCTGGGTTTGTGAATGTTACCGAGGTTATCTACAAGTGGCCTACGAACCGATGGCCCGCGGACCCGTATTACAAGGAGCTGGGTATGTGATCTGATGCATCATCTTGATTTACGCTCACTCTCTCCAGGCTTCTGGTGCTGCCACAACATTGCCGGTGAACTCTCGGGTATCTCTATGGCTCTTTTCACACGAGGCTTGGGCTGGAGTCAGGAAGAGACAGAGGTGTTCCTGGCCAGGGTGAGGACGGATATGAAGGACAGACGTATCCACGCTTGGTGGCCCATGTAGGCACTTTGAATCCCTCTGACTGAGCACGAGCTGACCATTCCTTAGACACGTTGTCTATGGCCAAAAGCCTGAGGTTTAGAGCCATGACGAGACATTTTGGAATGCCATGACGATTGCATGATTGAAAATGACTGATTTGGAGGAACGGGAAGGGCCTGTTGAGTTTGGCGCGTATCTTGTATTCTCATCTAATTCATGATGATTGCTTCCTCTGGTAATTAGACCTTTAAGATAATTTTATCTCTTTCACTTGTGACATGACTTGAGCTAGTAGTACGCTCCCTTGTGAAGGACTTGAGCCATCAGTACACTCCCCTGTGAGTGTTATTTGAGCTTGACCTTACATGTATCCAACCCTCAGAGTTTCTTAGTTAACTATTTATCTCAGTAGTACGTCTGAAACAGAAGTGAGTGGTAAGACTACTTGCGTTCCCTCGATTGACAACAGATGTTAAACATGACGAGTTGAATGGTAGCTACGCCTGTGAGGAACAACTAAACGACACGTCCACGACCAATGGTTCTTCAAGTCAAGTGACCCAGCCAGAGCGGTCTAGAGCTAGATACCGTCACTTCTAGCATATATAAACACTCTACCTACTCTGTAGTCTATACCCATGTTCACTAGCTTTGCCGGGTGTAACTACATAGCGGTATATCCATGGTCAAGGTTTGATTCGGGGTGGAGCAATACAACTCGTTTCCTGCCTTAGGCAGATTCTATACGAGGTAAAAATGAAGCTCTAGAACTATCGGTGAGAAGCAGATTGAGGTCTTTGTAGTAAACAGCCTCAGTATTGTGCAGTATTCGTCATTCAACATGTCTAGGCTTTGGAACAAGGTCGCGCCTGATTCATTGATATCCATGGAGGAGGGCAAAAAGTACTGGGAAACCGTCACGGCCGATGTGAACGGCATGCTGGGCGGATGGCCTTCTGTGACGAGGCTCGACTTGCAAGGCTCGCAAAAGTTCTTGGCTAGGCTAGGTATCGGGGTCAAGACGGGGCGGAAAGTAGTTCATCGAGCACTTGACGGCGGCGCAGGGTTCGTGATATCCGGTGTATTTTCAATCGGGACTTTGGTTTCGCTGTTCAAGGCCGGGCTAGCTAACCTTTGTTCTATTCTCTCCGTATAGGATCGGTAGAGTCACCAAAGGACTGCTCCTCGACGTCGCCGAACAGGTCGATATCGTCGAGCCCGTTGCCAGATTCACGGCTGGATTAGTAGGCGAGCCCGGGGTAGGGCAAATCTTCAATGTTGGTCTACAGGACTGGCAACCGCAAGAGGGCGTCAAGTATGACCTGATCTGGATGCAATGGTGCGTTGGTCACTTGCCAGATCATCTCCTCGTGCAGTATCTTGGTCGCTGTGGGACTGCTTTGAGTCCGGAAGGGATTATTGTTGTAAAGGAAAACCTGAGCACTGCAGGCGAGGATTGGTTTGACGAGGTTGATAATGCTGTGACACGGTAAGTGCTCTCTCATATCGTTGGTTGAAGCGTATAAGCAGCGATACGTTGAGAAGGCTGATAGCAAAGACAGGATGGATGAGACATTTATGGCTATTTTTAAAGACGCAGACCTGCAGGTTGTGCGGTCTGAGCTGCAGCAGGCCTTTCCTGCCATCGAGGGCCGGACTCTTTTACCCGTCAAGATGTATGCTCTGAAACCGAGAGGTTCGGGAGGAGGACGCAACTCCATGCATGTGTATGTGGATATAGTATGACGTTGGATGCCAGCTGTTGGGTTGTTGGTTCAGACACGGGCGCTTTTTCAACCGCCAATCACCAACCAAGACTTGGGCGTTTTCGGTCAATCAAGATGCTTGGCAGAATGATGCTTGTTTTCTTTTATGACGCAGCGCATCTCTGGTAGTTCTTTTGGTCCGAGGTGCTTGAGGTTTGAACGGCTACACAGACACACTCAATCTGTAGGTGAGAAAGCAGAAACTTGGAGATGTGTTGGCAATTTTAGTAGGACGGGCCAATGTGACGCTGCTATTGACATTCCGTCGGTATTATTGAGCAATTGGCATATGGCGTCGTTTTTTTGTCGACTCTGCGCGATTTGTCCATGTCAGTTGTCAAGTTGTGGTCGATTCGCTCTGTTGTGTCAAGATTCTCCCCTTCACATTGGCGGCGACTATCTTGGTATCTATATTGTCTTTGATGCAGTATTTAGAGTGATTAATTTCACCTTGTTCCGCTAGAGTGGATTTGTGTTTTTATTCCCCATTCGCTATACATGCCAAGAACAGCGCGACAGACGCTGCCTCAACTACACTGTCCCGTACCATGTATCTAGACAGATTTGGAGGCAGCGGACGATGGTTTCGGCGTAGACACCATAGCCGCTTGAGAGGCAACGCGGAGGTCCCTCCTAGCAGCACTGAACTCGCGCGCTATCTGCCGCTTTTGGTCGTTGGACATGGAGAGATCGGTTTTCGCAGCCTCACGAATGGCTGCTATTTCGTCAAATTTTGTCTGGTAATCCGCTACGCTAAGCGTGTCGTCAAGATGCTGGCTGGACATTGTGATGAGGGTATAGATTGAGATATAAAATAATTTGTCAGGATTATACCTCTGAAGTGGCGTGAAAGATTCAATGGTTGTAAAAGTTGGTGGGGTGATGCATCCCTTTATAAGCGTAAAGGTGGTGCTGGTGCTGGTGCTGCCTGGAGTCCTTTGTGTGTGTGGCTCGGTCTTGAATGCAACACGAACCACAGAGATTAAGAGATTGAACAATATCTTGATTATTAAGCATAAAAAAGGTAGAGCCTGACGATGAGAGAGCAGACTCATGTCTCTGGGTCCACGTCTGGCCGCAGTGCATACATCTTTAGTGGAAGCAGCTGTCGGTTCTTGACCACAGGGAACCCCCGTTGCATATCCGACTTTATGAGCCGTAGGCCAGCCTTTTTGAACAGGTGCTGGAACTTTTCATCTTCTCTGCTTGCACGATTAGCTTTGCAACAAGCACATTGTTCGAACTCGACCCCAAGCAAGCCTACCTTGTGACGCTGCCGTCCAGCTCATCGAATTTGTCGTGCCCCCATGTGCTCAGGTTTTCCTTGAAGACGATGATTCCATGCTCCCTTTCTAGTGCAGCCTTGCACCTCTCCAAGAACTGCAGCAACTCGTCGTCATTGAGATGCCCTATGCACCACTGGATCCATATCAAGTCGTATTTGACACCTTTAGCTGGCTCCCATTTTTCCAGGCCGACGTTGTAAATGTCCCCTACTCCAGGCTTCCTGCTTAGGGTATCTGTAAACTTGGCCACAGGCTCAACGATGTCTACTTGATCTGCCACCTTCAACAGCAGCCCTTCTGTGACTCGTCCGATTCTGTCGCGCTCATTAGCTGCCGCCTTCAGACGAGAACATTCACAACACACCCTGCTCCTCCTTCGAGGACCCGGGGAACCTTTTGCCGGCCACTCTTGATGCCAATGTTCAACCTTGCGAGAAACGTGCGGGAGCCCTGAAGATCGATGCGCGAGACGGATGGCATCACAGCCAGGACACCGCCCAGCATACCATTGGCATCGGACTCGACAGTTTCCCAGTACGCCTTGCACTTGTCGGATTTTATCAGGCTGTCGGGCAGCGGAGGGTTGTTGGATGTTGCCATGCTGTGTAGCCTTGTGTAAGTGAGTAAGCAAGCGATTGTGAAATTTTGCCAGTACAAAAATGAAAGATTTCTGCGCCACTGCTGGTGGCTCTCTCTCCATCTTTTTAACCGAAGCAATCCCGAACTCTCTGTCAGAGCTGTCTTGCTGATTCGATGTAGGCGTGAATATCTGTTGCATACAAATATCTTAAATCAACCAAGGCCTTATGTGCAAGTGTTTAGTTACGCCAGTTGAAGGACCTATGCAACAGGCTGTTGGTTAGATGACCCGAATGCTTCAGCCACACCTGACAATGGCTGAAGAGCAAGGTAGTCCATCCTAGTCACGGCAGCTCGGCGTGGCAGCTAGACGCCGGCTTGGCGATGCGTGATTGCTTGGCCTGGATCTACTTGATGAGGTTTTTGTTAGCTATTATTGTTTATTTGGTGAGTTGATATCTAATCCGAGGCTGAAGAAGTCAAGGTTAGCGTGCTTGACGTGCTTAAAGGGCCATGTTGCGTATTCTCTCTTCACCGTCTGTGCATCATCTTGGCGAGGCCATTCAGAGCCGAAATCGCCCTCTTTTATTACAGTTTTGATGTGTCAGATTGCGAATTAATTAGTTAGTGAGTGAGTACCAGAGTTTTATCGGCGTCTTTTCCGACAGAAAAACCAACCCCCCACTCTTTTCTTCCTCACTAGCACGCCATCCCAGCAAGGGGAATGAATGAATGTCTATCCTTCGGCCGGTCGCCCGTCGCCGTCTTCTCCCTTTACATAACTTTCAGGGTGATCAAACTTGATCTTGAAATACTTCTACTCCCTTTCAAGACGTCTTTATCACGATTGCAATACCAGTTACTCTCAGCTAAGAGGTAGAATCCAAACGTGTATCAACTGGTTATCCTCGGGGCTATCCTCCGAACCTTTCGGCCACTCACCAAAATGCCCGACTCTTCAAGCGACAACCCCGAAGCTGGGCCCAAGAGAGCATCATCGGAGCGATTCACAGCAGAAGTTGACGTACGATGGGCTGATATATTGCTGCTTATTTGCTTCTTTGTTGCTGGCCTCGTCGACAGCGCCGCCTTCAACTTGTATGGCTGCTTCGTCAGTATGCAGACAGGTCAGTCCAACCTCCTTTTTCACTGCCCATCAATGACTCTCTCCGACTCACACTTTGTAGGAAACACAATCTTTGTCGGTCTAGGCGTTAGTCACCAGCCTGAAAACCTTCCTGGCAAGGCCTGGTCTCGATGTTTCATCGCCATTGTCTGTTTCGCTATCGGCGCCCTCTTCTTTTCTAGTTTCCACCGCCATTTCGGCCCTCAAAAGCGATGGGTCCTGATCGCTTCCTTCTTCATCCAAGCCATCCTCACCGGTCTCGTTGCTCTTCTGGCTACCACAGGCGCCGTCTGGAATCATCCCCATGGTCGCAGCACAGCTCATGAGAATGGGTGGATCATCGAGACCGTCCGTGACTCGTTCCCCGGATCTGACTACGCTGCTATTGCCATTCTCGCTTTCCAGAGCGCAGGCCAGATAGTCGCCAGCCGCGTTCTCAAGTACAACGCCATGCCCACTGTTGTCCTGACGAGCCTGTACTGCGACATGATGAGCGACGCGAAGCTGTTTACTGCACCCCTCACCGACAATGCCGATCGTAATCGAAGGGCTATTGGAGCTGTACTGCTCTTCGCTGGTGCGACTGCCGGTGGTTTCTTATCCAAGTCATGGGTTGGGTTTGCTGGTGCTCTCTGGATCGCTGCGTTCCTCAAGCTCTGCATCACGATTGCTTGGGTCCTTTGGAAGCCCAGGTCTTCCAGCAAGTAGTTTGTCTCGTTTGGGTCTACACAGAGGGGTGGGTGGGCAAGCAATCTTGTTAAAAGTTGTGAGTTTTTAAGATGATGATAGACAGATGTAATGTCACAGACGAGGATAATTGTGAATAGAGCATAGAATAGAGTATAGAACACTAGATTGAAAAGGTCTCATCCCGAATATTGCTTGGGCAATAGCCTGCATACATGTAACAATAAGTTAGCGACTTTCCAAGCCAGTCGACATCTCAGGAGACACCCAGGCTTCTGGCATACCATCATACAACATGGACGCTCCTCTATCATACAACGCTGCTGTCCTGGATTTACAAAACACTCTTCCAGATCTTTCGATACTCTTCAGTGTTTCCCGGTGCATCTCTTGCCGCAATAGCCTTCTTAAATCCATCGTCCTGCGCAAGTTTTTGGAAAGCAACGCCTTCAGGCGAATTCCTAGTGATGCCGTCAAATATAGTCGATAATATCTGACCCTGCTCGAGTTGCGCCCGCGCAAAACCGTTTATGACTTGCTTGTGCATCCAGTTCTGATTTACAGGCACCGTCTTGATGCGATCTGTGAGCAATTGAACTGCATGTTCCAGCTGTGATGCTGGTACAGCCTTTAGAACAAGTCCCATGGCTTCAGCCTCCTTGCCACTGATCAAATCACCCGTAAAGAGCATGCGCTTCGCTTTTTCAACACCAATTCGCACAGCCCACATGGAAGTTGTCGGGCATCCCCAGACACGAGACGGGGGGTAGCCTATTCGCGCGTCCTCTGCCATGATGACAAGATCGCAGCAGAGCGCAATGTCGCTTCCTCCTGCGACTGCAGCACCGTGGACCTGTGCAATGGTGGGTTTGGCGCTGTGGAACAAGTCGGAAAAGCATTCTGTGTTCTCCTTCATGGCCGCGTAATCGATCAAGGGGTCATATCCCTTGCCAACATCTTGACTTCCATCTGTCTGTCCTCGTTCTGCATTCTGGGCGTACATGTCCAGATCATAACCGCCGCAAAAGCCAGGCCCAGAACCTTTCAAAACGATGCAGTGCACTTTTGGGTCGGCATTTGCTCGCTTGACGGAATCACGGATGGCTTGGGGCATATGTCTGTCGATGGCGTTGAACTGTTTTGGTCTGTTTAGAGTGAGGTAGGCAACCTTGCCATCTTGGGAGGTCTCATAGAGGACTGCGGATCCTGCCATGATGTGAATGCCAATAGGGAGAAACTCGGATTGTGGTTGAATATGTCCAGGTCTGTACCGACTTATCATGATATTCACATTGTCGAGCGTGTAGGTAACCGAGGCTTTTCCTGCGTAACCTTCCCCGCAGATGACCCCAGGAGCGTGGAGATATTGCGGAGATAAACTGACCTTGGAATCTAATCTTGATGGATGATTCTGGTAGGATTGCCTGCGAATGGCCCTGTATGCCTACGATTGTCCTCGTCGTGTGTTGCGAGTGTCGGCAGCGTAAACGACCTTACCGGCTAGTCAGTTAGTGACATTATATGATCAATTACCTTGCGCCACGCCTTGACAAATCTATCTAATATGTGGGTGCTTCATTATACTGCTCTTGCTTTCTTGTCATGAGTATTTTCTTGGACTCTTCGATCTCAACAGTGTCGGCGTCTTTTTAGATTTTGATAGATGGAGCTTAAACACGGGTCCTGGATAACTCGGCCTGATGCACACTCGATGAATATTGGATGCTACGGCCACCAGACGGTTGTCAGGAGAAGAGATGATTTCAACTGCATATCCTTCATGGCCATAAAGTGTCTGTTCGAATTCGCAAGGGAGAGCACACACCCAGCCCACAGTGTACTTCTCTGGGGGGATCTGCTCTGCTTACAAGCTCCCTCTTCTCCATTAGCGGCCATTATAAAGTCCGTATCAAGGTTCCGTTAATGTTATATATCTACCTTGGAATCATACCCTGTTCTATACATTCAACTATCAATGTCCTTCCGACTGCACCGTTCTCAATAGTTGGACCACTTCCTCATGTCCATTCTTCTCAGCAAGTTGGAGTGGACCAAGTCCCTTCTTGTTCTCGACGACAATACTCACAGATTTACCAAGCAGGACCTGAACCACACCTACATGCCCATGCGTAGCAGCTCGTGAAATGGGAGTATCGCCGTACTCATTCCTCACTTCAGGGTCAGCTCCCTTCCTGAGGAGTAGCTCCACCACATCAACATGCCCTTGTCGTGCAGCTATTGCCAGCGGCGTGCTCTGCGCATTATTCCTAGCCTCGATGTTCGCTTTACTGTCGAGTAACAAAGCTGCAATAGACGTGTATCCTTTGTACGCTGCCCTTGCAAGCGGCGTATCACCATCTTTGTTCTTCGCCTCAAGCTGTGCATTATGCTTGAGCAACAACTCAACCGTGCTGTGGCGTCCATTTGACGCAGCCAGTAATAGAGCTGTGTTGTCGTTATCATCCCTGACTTCAGTGTCTGGATGTTTCTCCATCAGTAGCCTGGCAACAGCATCTTGTCCATTTGCAGCAGCCCAGAGTAGCGGCACGTCAGCGCCTGCGTTCCGGTTCTGGTTCTCGATCCTTTTCGGTCCCGAAAGTTTTGGTGATTTCGTCTGCTTTTCCGTTCTGTGCCTATCCAACAGCCCCTGGATTATCATCTCAAACCAGTTTCCTGGACCCTGAGCGGTTGCCCAAGCATCCATATCCTTCTGCCGTTTCTCCCTTTCGGTTCTATATTCCTCCAACTGCTTTCTAGCATGTAGCACATGACCGACAGAGCAACCAACTTTGTCCTTTGCGTAGTCAATGTCCATCTCGATCATGGCCCTCTCCTCGGCTAGTTGTTTTTCTCTTTCTTCTATGACACCCAAGTTCCTCTTTAGCGCCTCGAGGTGGTCCACCGCGTTATCGTGGTTGTCAAACATCTGCTTTGCAGTCGAGAGAGCCCGATCCTCTCTGTACAACGACGCCATGAACTGTTGCTTCAACGATGCCAGTACGAGCTCTTTATCTAAATCCTCATCGAAACCTGACATGCTTGTGCGAGACAGTTTAAGAGAGAATATGGACCCTTGGGCAATTTCGTCTTGTTCCACGGTTACCAGAACTCCAACTTGTCCATTGTCGGCTACCTTCATGCTCAGGAGACTTGGATCCATAAAGTCCAGCTTCTTTTCAATCTCGTCCAGGGCAAGCCGGTTCGTTTCTCGTAGGGCGAAATGGGTCACTGACGGCTGTCGGTGGGTTATATCGAGGTCCAACACTGTTACGATGTCGCAGAGACCGCAGGTACTAGAGAACCGAATCAAATATCGTTGATATAGGGGCTGGTCTTGATCATCAATGTCTGCAATTAATGCTCGGCCTTTCTCCCAACGTAGTGGTGGCCAAGTGTCTTTCAAGCTGAGTTTGAGTTCCTGGTGGCCGTCTATATGGAGCCATACACGTCTACCTGTCGCTTGACAAGGCTTTGCTTGGCGATTGATTTGAATACGAATTTCTCGACTCGGGCCTTTCACCAAAGATTTTCCAAGCGTGAGTGCAGGACGCCTTTGTGGTCTTATGTACTCGTCAATGGGAGAATCAGTTGATGCAGGATGGAGCGGAATCCCAATCATTCCATCGCCAGTATACTCAGAGCCACAATTCAGTAATCCGTATTTCTCTCCGCCAACATCCAACAACACTAGCGAGGTGCGAACACATCCGCCTGAGATGATAAAGGTGCTACTCGGCGTCAGGCTGTGCGGCTGAGCTACTATCCCCTCGCAACCGGCAAAGTCTGCGGGCGAAGGAGCGAATAGTCCCGCAGATATGTTGTCTTGGGGAACCTCGGGTGAAGTGCCTCTGACCTGCATCCCCCAGGCGAGCAGAGAGTCGTCTCTGACCTGCTGCATAATCTTGAGCTGTAGTCGCTGGAAGGCTCGACTGCCTTCGCCGTAGATCATGGGCATGGTGATGTTGAAAATACCCAAAAGGCAATAGGCCATGTCCTCTTCTCTTTTTGTTTCTCTTTTGGAAGCCCAGGACATACGCTGCGCTACGCTCGCCTGGTGGAGGTCGACCCAGCCAAGAAGAAACTTGGGTGAGATGCCGGTGTTTCTCTCGATCACACTCGAGAAATCGGCCTTTGTTCCTAGAAAGTTCCACTGTTGGTCGTAAAATCGCAGTTCTTCAGGGGCAAGAAGTTCCTGCAAGGCCCAGCCTCGTTGAAACCAGGAACTGGCAGAGAATTTAGATTTGGGGTCCCATACATCATGGCCCTGTGGAACATCGACGAGGTATGTGTAGCAGACTGAAGCGTTTCGATACCACTGAAACATGGAGTTGATGGCCTCGTCGAGTTCTTTTGAACTGTCCTTGTTGATGCAGCAAGTGTCGATCCAAGCGTAGTTGATCTTATCCTCTTTTGCCTGGGCACAACAGCGCATCACCTTTTCCATTCCACTCTTTTTGGTATTTCCAGTTTTCATATCGTCAAAAGATACTTCTTCCTCGTCGGATCCCCATCGGTGTGAGAGAATGGCGTATGGAGGGGTTTTATCACCAATAAAACTCTCCAGTTCCAAGGTTTCAACGTTGATGAGCCGCATCATGGATGAAATGAGATTCGCTGCTGAAGCATAGATGATTAATGTCGTGTTCGTATAGGCAATGGTAATGGTATGGCTGTATGCGTAGATGGTTTGGCAGAGAATATCTCGATCAACACATTGATGCCGGCCTTTGGAGTGCAGATGAAGTGAGGCTATCAACTTGACTCTAGACGATGGTTGCGAGCGGGGTAAGTAGTAAGCAGTAAGCTGAAGGGACGTTTGTGAGATCTGGCAGCAAGTATATGAGGAGGGAGATAAATATGGTGATGCGATGCCTGCGAGATTTGTGGGTGAGAAGATCAAGTTGGGTAAAGAAGTGAAAGCAGCCAAGACTAAGACCAATATCAGCAGAGCCCTTCTCTTTCATAAGACAAGGCCTCTATTTAGTTGGCGGTCGCTCAGTGCTGGCTGTTCAGCTCAGCCGCAAGGCTGTGTGCATGCATATTCTACTGCGTAGGTAAGTAGCAAGCGGAAGGATGGTCACGAGAAGTACTTGCGTCTTGTAGGTTAGGGATATTTATTTTTTCATATACTGCATATAAATGACTGTTGATACTATAGTTCCTATTCCATAGACGTAGCGCGACTATATTGTAGGTAACTAGTGTTGGCCATGTAAGCAAAGACAGGGCTAGGCGGTGATGATTCTCCATGCAGACAGTCCAACAAGCCCATACACAATTAATCAGAAACATTGTCATGGTATCTAGAATTTATTTCCACTCTTTATATAATGTTCCTCAATTCCTGGTTTGCCTTGAACCGTCTCAGGTTATACGCGATAAGCTCCTCCGCACCCTGGGGTCGTCCACCGGCAGCATGAGGTGACACAATGACATTAGGAGCCTTCCAGATGGTGCTCGACTCAGGAAGAGGCTCGGTCTCAAAGACGTCAAGCGCAGCACCGCCAATCTCCCCCTTGTGCAGCGCATCTACCAGCGCATCCTCGTCGACAGATGTGCCCCGTCCCACGTTGACAACCCACGCGTGGTTGGGCAACTGCTTGAGGCGCTCAGCGTTGAGCACATGGCGGGTAGCATCGGATCCAGGGAGGATCATGACAAGCGCATCAGTCTCGGGCAGCAGCTCTGCAAGACTGTCCTCGCTGTACACCTCGATTCCGTTGCGGACTCCCCTTTGGCGCGCGATGCCCCGAACCTCGGCACCAAGACCGACGAGCTGCGGGGTGAGCTTCTTTGCAATGTTGCCGAATCCCCAGATGAGAACGCGCGCGTCACGCAGCGTCCTGAAGGCATCCTTGGGTCGATCGGGCTGAGGACCGCCGAGGTGGCCTGGCCACTTGCCCTGGAGCTGGTAGTCGCGCATCTCGTAGAAGCGACGCGCGGCGTTGAGGAGGAGGCCCAGCGTGTGTTCAGCGACGGTGTGGTCGTGCAGGCCCGAGCCGGTGGTGATTTTAATCTTTGATGCGTCAAAGCCCGCACCGAGGACGTCGTTGGGACCCGCGGCGAGGGATTGGATCCATTGCAGCTTTGTCAAGCGCTTTGCGGCATCTTTGAGGTTGTCGGCCGTGTTTGTCCAGGTGACGAGGATCTCGGCGTCGACGTGCTCTTCGGGGATGGGCTGCTTGACGTCGTAGGAGAAGAGGTCGACCGAGAAGCCTTGGAGGCTCTGGACGTCGAGCTTGAGCGATGTTGGGTAGAGGAGCTTCATTGCGGATTGGAAGTTGTACGACGAGATGCTTCTGCTCTTGCAGAGAGAGAGGGACCGAGCTGTATATGTACCGAAGCGTGGATATAGACGCATGACGGTGCCATCGGGAAGAAGACCGTTTACCAGCCGTGAATACCTTGTGAGCTCAAACCCTAGGCCGACGTCGGAAGAGCCCCCGCCTTGGGGGTGGGGGAGAGGGAAGGGTTGTTGTTGTTGACTCCGCAGCTTCAGAGCAGTATCATGATTGTTACGGAATGGGGGTGAAAGCAGGAGTAATCATATAGTTTAGCATAGGTAGAGTATGTTATCTTTGCTTCCGCTCTTTTCAAAAGCCGGAAATGATATACAATAGTATCGTGAACAAGGATCAAAGTCTGGTACAGGCTCGGTGTCGTAAGTCTATTCCTGATATCGTTATCTTCTCTCTTGATCCATCACAACTGTCCTACTGGGAACTGTGTATCCATCGGAGTATAATGCTTGAAATTTTGGCGAAAAAGAAAAGAAATTCTTTTTATTATTATCGAAACACGTACTTGTCAATCAAACGAGGGTAAATATATATAAACTGAGTCACTCACTCACTCAGTTACAAGTGTCAAACAAGAGCCTCCCGGTTCAAGTGCATCACACTCATCAGGTTATCTTCTGCCTTGACCCAGTCGATGCCATCTGACCTTTCCTTGATGCACCTTCTGCTGTCCAGAACTGCTGTAACAACATCATCCCAGCGGATTTGCTTGCCTTCAAGTCCCACAGGACTCTTCTTGCTGCCTGCTCCTTCGACAGAGACTGGCAGTAAAGCTCCTGATTGCTTTCGTATAGTGCCGTCGACAATCACCGCTTCTAGATCTCTCTCGCTTGAGTGTAGAACAATAGCCGACAGCGGGTTTTCTTGTGCAGCTGCCAACATCGAGGGACTGGTTGTGCCAAAGACGAGCAGGTCTGCTTTGGCTCCGACTTTTATCTGTCCAACCTCGCCTGCCATGCCGATTGCTCGTGCGCCCCCAATCGTCCCCAAGTTGAACACCTGCTCTACCGACGGTCCAACATGTCGGTCCCATTTTCCATCTGCTGCCAACTGTTCCGAGCGTGACGCACGGGCATGCTGCAGGAGTAGTCGCATCTGATATGGCATGAAGCCGGATCCGCAACTATGACAGTCAACCCCAAGACTGGACTGGGCCTCGAACTCTGGCAACAGAGCTACGGGCTGAATTCCCATCTGCAGCTCCGTGTTGGGAGTAGACGATATGAAAGCACCAGACTCGGCCAGAAGTGACGCATCCCCATCTTTAGGGAAGTTGGCGTGGGAGATCAATACATCGGGTCCGAGAACACCTGCGTTGTGAAGCATTTGTGCTGCAGATGGTGGGTTGTTGAATGAGACCCCTCCAACACCGTGGGTGGTGATGACTTTGGCATTGCTGGCTCGAAGCTCTGAGTATATAGCCTGGAGTGTAGCTGGGGGTAGATAGATGTTGTCTACCACGAAGCCAAGCTGGATCCTGTCGTTGATGGGCGATCCGTCTACAAGTTCTTGGAACGAACTAAACACGGACAGATCATAGTCATCCACCACTTGGAGCGGATTGCGGCTCTGGAGTTTTCGAGGCACAGAGCTGCAATACACGGCTCGTATTCCGGAGGTGAGTAATGCCTGGATCATGGTAGGAGCTAACCCTATCAGCAGTGAATCATGTCAGCAGGCCAGCACGACTCACGATATTCTGTACCGATATTGAGACTCGAATGATCCACGACTGTAGTCGTCCCGGCGTCGATGGCTTCCATAGCACCGCTTAGCTCTCCCCAGAATGCATCCTCGACAGAGTAAAGACAACCAATGAAATTGCCCGGAGGCAAGTATTCAAGGAGCGTGTGGTTTCCATGTCTCCCTTTCAGTTGAGTCTGCCACACATGATGGTGCGTGTTGATGAATCCTGGTGATATCAGCTTCCCCTTGCACTCGATCACTGTTGTATCATCACCGGGATCGATCGTCGAGTCTATCTTGGCGATTACATTCCCCTCGATCAATATATCAGCACACCGGACCGACACACTGCCGTCATCTTGGTGTATCAACAAATCTCCAGCTCTCAACAGGATCTTGCTGTTTACTGAAGCCATACTGAAAGACTACTGCCGTAGCAGAGGAAAGTGAGGAAAGCTGAGGGTCACTATGTTGTGCTTCTGCCCGAAAAGTTTGTCTATTCAACTTTGATAAATAACACGGCTTCTTTATAGCATTTATACCTAAATGCTGACGGTCACACTGAAATTGCGGTAAAGGCCAACAGAACCAGATGCTTATAAATACTCGAAGGATGTAAATTGTGAGGGATGTAGCTTCGGAGATAGTGGAAGTTTAAGACCGAGCAAGTAAGCATCCTTTAGCCTTGGAGCTTATCTGCTCTCTCTCAATAGCCTCAATAATGTCATGATGGTATAATCATGCTTATTCTGATAGGTATCCGGGGTCGCGCATCGCCTGGACGGATATGCACGGTGGTCGTCTGGAACTAGTGAGTTTGCAATGGTGCCATCGGGTAGCAGCGAGGAGACGGCGATTCTATATATGCGTCGATTTGTTCTTGCATCTGGCAGTAGGTGCATATATATTCCATCTCTTGGAGACCGAAGAAGCGCACAGGTAAGGGCGGCCAGCTCCCTACATCACCACTATAATCAAGGGTATAAAGAGCCAGCCCCAGAAGATATACTCCTTTGGTATAGGTAGAATGTGTAGGATATTATTGTCTATAAGTTTGATATGTTAATCTTGCTATTAGTTATATTCTTGTATATACTATATGTGTTCGAAAAAGCCGTTTTATCTTGGAAACCTCTACTCACCTCTGGCCAGCTACTTTATTATATATATAATATATCAATTTTATCTAAGCTTGTCTGAGGCATATCTTGAGGTATTACTTGTCATTACTTTCTTACAATTCAAGTGCTTGATAGGCTATTATTCGTTTGGACGCTCTAGAAGTATCAGGGTTAAGATGTGGATTTAGCACTTTATTTATTGTACGAGAGAGACATTTGAGAAATATGAGACTGATGGCGGAAATAAACAATTAAACTAAATGTAGGGCCAACTCATGGAATAAAAAGCGGTTCCTAGCATAACTTGGAGAGTTTGGCCCAAAGTAGGTCAAGAGTCTGATTGAATAAACAATAGACAAACTTAAGATGTGATGATGAGTTGAAAAATGGTTGTCTCTCCCAGATCCCAATAATAAAGGTCAAGAATCGATCGTTGGGTCGGTCTATTAATCAGACATCGCCAGCAGCCATGTTTGCAATCGAGATTTATACCATAAGCGAATACAACGCGTAAGCCAGATGGAAAGAAATACAGCAAGGAAACGACAACGACGATCATAACCCTACCGTCATTAACTTCCCTTCAAAGACAGAAGATGACCCTTGAGGCAGTAAGAAGGTGAAGTTGATGAGTCAAATAGTGTGTTTGCTCCAAACAGTCCAGCCGATCAGCCTTTTCAGGCAGCGGCCGCTCTCAGTCTCAGAAACACGACAGGTTACCCTTTATTGCCTTGAATTGCACCGGCCCAATGTCACGTCAGATCCACGGCCAAGACGGACGTACTTCTAGAAACAACAGGTTACTACACGATCGGCCAAAATCAGATGCACCAACATGCCGGAATGGAACCGGGAGGCACCGACCAGTGCTTCGGTGACTGCAGAAGGGACAAAATCTAATCTAGAATGGTCAGTGGTGAGCTTGGCGTGAAACGTGCCAGCTGTGGGAGTTTGTGTGTGGTTGTGGTGTCTGTTGGAAAGTGGTAGTGTCCGGAGCGTCGCCGTGGCGCGGCTCTTGGCGGTTGGCTTGGCGGTTAAAGCTTGTAGGACGGGTATTTATCGTTTGGCAGGGGTGGCATGTCACTGGGTGACTTGCTTGCTTTGTGAATATAGATAGATGTAGACGCTGCGTGGTGTGTTGTTTAAGGAGAGGGCTGCAAGACATGAAAGGTTCTTGATGTAGCTGTGATACTTGTTTAGCACCCGTATTAAAATACTTTAATGTGAACAAATGCTTCATACGAGATAAAAAGTCACAGCTCCCGAGAATGAATAGCCTCCTCCATAAAACACTGATAATGTAACCCCCGTCTTGATCTTCTCTTGGCATCCCGGGCCATCATCTCTCGGCGAACAGCCATCCCCACGTGGAGTAATTCTCCGTCTTATTGGCTCGGGACCCCTGGTCGACAGAGCCTCTCCTCCATCTCTCAACGACAAGCCTCGACGCACGTGGGACAACTCCGATCAACGAGCGGCCATGGCCTGTAAAGAGAGCCCGCTTTTACTCCAATCGTGTATGTATCGTCGACCGTTGGAGGCAATTCAGGGCAACCTCCAGTTCGTACAGTTGGCTACCCTTCTGCAAAAGCTCGCCATTAGGGATCGGGCCATTGCTAGTGTGTACTTGTTTTGGGGCGTGGAAACTGTTGACATTTGATTCTGACTTACAGGGTGGAGAGATCATGATTCTGGCATCAGTTTTCAGGTCGTGTGTGTCTGATACATGAGGTCCATCTGAATGGAATCTTTTGCTTGGGTCTTAGCATCCATGGCAATCCGTCCCTTGAAGTGACCCTTTACTATAACTGCAGTTAGCCAAAAGCAAATATAACCTCAAACTACCCATCTACCCACAGCCTCAATATCCTAACCAGACTTCAACATCCCTCGAAGCAAAATCAAATCACAATACCAATATCAACCCCACGTGAGGTCTAAAGCAACACTCACCCTCATCTCCCACAAACCTGCCACTCCTACACGCCCAGACTCACCATCGTCCTCCCCGATCCAACGAACATCCAGGACGCAAGCACGCTCGTACCCCTTGTCGCGTGCCAAGCAGCAACGACACGACCACACAAGCCCGCCAAGGCTGAAGATGCTGAATGAGGTGACCGAAAGGCAGCCCCGTCCCCCGGTACCCTCCATCTGGGAAACGGATGCATGCACCGAGGGACCCAGAAGCATAATTATAAGCTTGTTCGCCAAGGCTTGAGCACTCCACATGATGGCTGCTGTGGTCGATATAAGGAGTCCCGGTCGGGCTCCTGGTTTCGCGGTTCTTCTTTGGACTCGACATCGACAACTTTCATACATTCACTTATACCACTAGCCCTCTGGTCTTTCAAGTCCGATATATCGGCCAGCTTTGATCATGGTGCTTCACCAGTATGATTACATCTTTGCCCTGGGCACAATCTTTTCTTTCCTTGATGCCTGGAACATTGGTATGCTGTTACTTGATCTGCATCCATCACCCACAGTGTGCTGACCTCGATAGGTGCCAACGATGTCGCCAACTCCTGGGCCACATCGGTCTCATCCCGATCCATCACATATCTCCAGGCCATGACCCTCGGATCAATCCTCGAATTTGCTGGATCTGTCGGTGTCGGAGCCCGTGTTGCTGATACCATCCGCACCAAGGTCGTTGACATTGATCTCTTTGTCGACGACCCTGCGCTTCTCATGCTCGGCATGATGTGCGCCATTGCCGCTTCGTCCATCTATCTCACCTTCTGCACTCGCATCGGTCTCCCTGTCTCCACCACCCACTCCATCATGGGTGGTGTCATCGGCATGGGTGTTGCTCTCGTCGGTGCGGATGGTGTCATCTGGACCGACTGGGATGCCGGTGTCAGCGGTGGTGTCGTCTCCGTCTTCCTTGCTTGGATCATCGCCCCCGGTCTTGCTGGCGCCTTTGGTGCTATCATCTTTATCATCACCAAGTACGGTGTCATGCTCCGAAGCAAGCCCGTCTGGAAGGGTCTCTACCTCACTCCCGTCTACTTTGGTATCACTGCTTCTCTGCTTACCATGCTCATCGTCTGGAAGGGTGGAAGCATCAAGGTCGAGTTCAACGACGCCGAGACTGCCGGTATGATTGTTGGTGTTGGTGCCGCCTGGGCTCTCATCGTCGCCATCTTCCTCTGCCCCTGGCTCTACCGCATTGTCCTCATCGATGACTGGCAGCTCCGCTGGTACCACATCCCCATGGGTCCCCTTCTCTTGAAGCGTCCTGCTCCCCCTCCTCAGCCCGAGGGTGCCGAGGGTGGTATCACCAACTTCTACGAGGGCCACATGACCCGTGAGGAGCTCGACAATCTTCGCCGCGCCGGCCGCGGAGGCAGCGACGAGTTTGTTCGTGCCCAGGATCAAACCAGCGCCGAGGGCAAGAAGGTTTCCACCGAGGGCTCGGACCCAGCTGATGTTGCTGAGCCTGTCGAGTCTAAGCCTCACCGCAGCCTCGTTGGACCCAAGCCTGAGGGTAAATTCTTCAGCGGTGCCGTTCTCTACTGGTACCTCAAGAGGGTTTTCCTCCAGGGTGTTGACCAGGACATCATTGCCATGCAGAAGAAGAAGAGCATACTCACCGGTGACCTTGACGAGATCCACGCCAACGTTCCTCACTACGATAACCACACCGAGTACCTCTACACCTTTATGCAGGTCATGACTGCTTGTACCGCCTCCTTCACCCACGGTGCTAACGATGTCGCCAATGCTATCGGCCCTTACGCCACCATCTACCAGGTGTGGCAGAATGGTTCCATCGAGGGCAGCAAGTCTAATGTCCCTGTCTGGATCCTGTAAGTCTTCAGGTATAAATCCTCCATCGATTCGTTACTGACTAGTTGAACAGCTGCTTTGGTGGTGCTGGTATTGCTCTCGGTATCTGGACCTATGGTTACAACATCATGCGCAACCTTGGTAACCGTCTAACCCTGCACTCTCCCTCTCGAGGTTTCTCCATGGAGCTCGGTGCCGCTGTTACTATCATCCTTGCCACCCGTCTCAGTAAGTTCTTCGCTATGCCTCTCTGTAATCCAACAGTAACTAACGCGCCCTTTAGAGCTTCCTGTCTCCACCACTCAGTGCATCACTGGTGCTACTGTCGGCGTTGGTCTCTGCTCTGGTACTTACAAGTCTATCAACTGGCGCATGGTTGCCTGGATCTACATGGGCTGGATCATCACTCTCCCTGTCGCCGGTATCATCTCTGGTTGCATCTGCGGTATCATCATCAATGCTCCTCGCTGGGGCTACCAGGGCTAGATGTGTGTTTCTCTTTTCTTTCCGCCCACCGGCATCAACAACACTCGTTCATAGAAGGTGCTGGATATGATTGATATAATATTAGAATGTCCGCTTGTGTTTTACGTGCTCCGACACAGAAGCAGGGGCATAAGTATGGATCTGTACAAAGTTACCTTGATGAAAAGTTGTCGTCCTTATACCCTATGATAACCAGCTTTAAGATGTGCTGAGTGAAGTATTGTACTCTTTAACTCAAAATCGGCCGTTGAGATGCCCCCAGGAAGTTGCTTTAGCCCCCATCGCCTTTCGCACATTGCCAATAAAATGGAGGGATCTTCCCTGTAGCCTGTCATCTCGAACGCGTTGGAATGCGAAAATGCGCCCTCTTTTTGCTCTTTGCGTCGACACCAGAACCGGTCTACATAACTCAAACACTACTCGCCAAGTATAAAAGTCTTTATCGATGCTGGAAGTATGTTTATAAGCAAATGCTTTAGCGGTATGCCACATTTGTCAACAACCATCTCTACTATCATCACATAAGCAGTTAAATTCCAAGTAAAGGCCTTCCAAAGCTTTGAACTCTTCAAGAGAGAGCATGGGATCTGGAAAATCATGATCATACCTATTCTTACACTAGGGTCATATCCATCCTGAGCTGTCGTAGTGTTTCTTCGGGTCGCACCAGCCCTTGGATAGTATGTCTGGAAGCAGCCCCGTCTATTGGTTCCATTCTGTCTTCAGATGTGTTGGATATGTAATGATCAGGCTTGGTGCATCCTGTCACAAGGTCATATAGCTCCTCAGGCTTGAGATAGTAATACTCGAGCTGAGGTAGTAGAATACGCGATATTGGTTCAGCATAGAATACAGTAAATCTTTGACAAGTAAAACTTGTACTGAGCTGTTTATATCCCAGATAATATAGCTTTTTCGGAAAAGGGGAGCCTTTCTACTAAAGAATAACACA
The DNA here is from genome assembly GCA_013266265.1 of Fusarium sp. NRRL 66182. NCBI lineage: Eukaryota > Fungi > Ascomycota > Sordariomycetes > Hypocreales > Nectriaceae > Fusarium > Fusarium sp. NRRL 66182. Next base: position 21,220 of record JABFAK010000395.1, read on the forward strand.
TTGAGCTCATGGTAGATCCACAACGTGTAGTAAGATATACCTCTTTTCCACGCCATGCACGAGAAGAGAAGCATGAGTCATTTATCTAGTAGATTCCATGTATTCAACTCATTTCGGAGCGCCTTGTTCCCATTCTCTAACCTTGCGCTAACAATGATGCGGTTGCGTCTGCGGCACTTTATCGCCCTTTTTGATGATCCATATCCACGCGACGAGGTCAGGTTCTTTGCCTATTGATAAGAGCCTTAAGAAGCTGGGATTAGCATTCAGGATAAGATATACGAGGGCTTCACTTTTCTTCTTTCAAACCTAGCGCCAGTAGCTAATAACGGCAATCAATACCATTAGCATGGCGTGATTACACGTCGCAATCATTTCTATTCACTATAAATTCCCTCATATCACTCGCCGCTCGTCACCCCTCACACGCAGCCCTTTGAAACTCACTATTACGGCAAATACAGGACTCTAAAATGCGAGCAGAGAGTTCTATGATCCGGAAAATCCATATCCTGGCGAGAGGAAAGCCTGCGTCCGAGGCAGCGGAGGTTAAATTCGTACCTATACGGTCGTATCTATACGAACAACTTGAAACCATGCTTGAAGCTTCCACCATAAAAGCCCAGCACCCCTGTCCGGAACTAACCATCTATCGGCCTTATGAAAACGCCGCTTATATATGCAAGGTTGATCTGTGCTTTAATTGGAATCGGAAGTAAGTTCATGTCAACACCCGCAAGGTTTAATCTAGTGCTGATGTACCATTTATGATCTCTAAAAAGCTCTACGTGATTCTTACCTGCTGTACTGGATAACATGGTAACAAGAATCATAGATGCTTGCCTATTCGGTTCCCCCTTTCTCTCTCTTTTTCAAGCATTCTTCTAGCCCTTTTATAGCAAAATTACCACCTTATCATACTTCTGTGGCGTCACATCATGCTACCATCTACTAGTTTAGCTTTCCATGGGTCAATTATGCCTTCAATGCCATCGGAGCTTCGAGACCTGCCGAATCCGTAAGTCCGATCAACTCAGCCCTGAGGGACTTATATAAAGCGGCAAGAATGGCAGTCTGACATTTCAATTTGGCATACGATTCGAAAAACACTACAACTATACGAATACCCTTGTTCACCATCTTGACCCATCTCTACAATGCCGTCCGCGACGCACGCCATGCGAGCCTGGATGCACACCTCCACCAATCTGCCCCTCGAGAAGGGCATGACACTCGTGGAAGATGCGCCCTATCCCACAGAACCCCTCAAGCCTACCGAAGTCCTCGTCAAAGTCAAGAGCGTGGGAGTCAACCCAGCAGACCCCATCTTCTCCGAGTTGTCTGGCCCAGTGAGGTCCATCGTCAAACCCAATCCTATATCCGGTATGGACTTTAGCGGTGAGGTGGTGTCAGTTGGAAGTCAGGTCACGTCTCTGAAGCAAGGGGACCGGGTTTTGGGCAGAGTCGATACGCAAAAGGGATCGGCAGGGTCCATGGCCGAGTACACGAAAACCGACATCGAGGGCTGCGTCAAGATACCAGACGGCATCGACTTTGACCAGGCCGCAGGTGTTGGTACAGCAGGCACCACAGCCTACGAGAGTCTGGTGCTCAATTCGAAACCCGGCGACTCGATTTTCATCAACGGAGGCACAGGAGGAGTAGGAACCTATGCCATCCAATTTGCAAAGGCACACGGATGCAAGGTGACGGTGTCATGCTCTACCACCAAGATTGACCTTGTCAAGGGGCTTGGTGCTGATGAAGTCATCGACTATAGGACCGAGGATTTGATCTCTGTCTTGAAAGCCAAGGGCAACGTCTTCGACCTGGTCGTTGATTATGCGTACAAAGAGGAGACGCATCTATACAAGGCCTCGGACTACTTCTTGAAAAGCAAGGGAACATTTGTCATGGTACCTGGTGGAGTGTCAGGCTCACTGATCAAAACAATCGGCAAGAACACTCTCTGCCCATCCATCTTGGGTGGTGGAAAGGCCAAGTTCAAGGCTTACTTTGCAAGAAGCAGCCGGGCCGCCTTGCAACAGATAAGCGACTGGATGGCTGAAGGAAAGGTCAGGACTGTCATTGATTCTACTTTGGAGTTTGGAGAGATGCCCCAGGCCATTGAGAAGATCAAGTCTGGCAGGAGCACGGGCAAGGTGATTGTTCATGTATGATCTACGGTTTAAGATGCTACGGCATGGGTTTACGATAATTGGTCTCGTTGAGGTATTAGACGGGGAAGAGGTAAAGACGAAAGGTCTTTTTAATGTATTAAGTAATATAACTGTTTATTAATTTACACATCAGAGTGCAATTCATACTCCCTACAAATTGGCGTGGTCTCTCAACACAAACGCTCCATCACAAAGTGCAATCACAATCAAATTGCAGCAGGCCCTCGTTCAGATATTTTTTATAGTGACTTTTACTCGGCAGGAACTTGAACCCTCGTTCCATCAAGAGCGTGGGTGATTAGATTACAGAGGCATCTGCCGGTGATGGCGGTGCCCGTGGTGGGACAGAAGCGGCCGTAACGCGTACCCTGTGCGCCCTGATCCTGCTTCAGAAATGTTAAATGAAGAGTAGTCAGACTGTCAGAGTAACAATACAACAGCCGAGCTTGCCGTGGCGATCTGCCAGACAGCCCAGGCCTTCGCTTACTAGATGATTGGCCAGTGTCGTAAACCCTTGGGCAGGGATCATGTGTCGATTATATTGTCTGTCCCCTCGCATACAACTTGATAGATAAGCGGGCGATCCGGGAGGGGGAACTCATTGGTGCCACAGTGACCATCTCAGCTGCCGAACATGTTGGGCTGTAGGGTTGAGAAGTATTCGCGGTGGTCGTGCACAGGCGTGAAAATGCCCAAGCCTTGCGTTTGCGTTGGAGCTCGAATCAAGACAAGACAGTGACTCTCAGAGCCTCTCCCAAGTTCTACAGGCGCACTGGGCGACTCTACGCTCTCCATAGCTTGCGTTTCTCCCAGTTATCACCTTCATCTGGACTCGGCAGCCTAATGTGCTACCCGCTGCTGTACCTGACGGTCCGTTGCGACACGGCTGTGGCTCAGCTCACTACGTCGTGTCAGAGGGATCCGATTGAGCCGAAGGGCTACTGCAGGCCAAGTAATGCCGTCAAGGATTCTAGTCTGCGTACGGCTGCCACCTTGTATATTAGCGTATAGCTATCCGATGGTAGGGCCAACGTTGTAGTTGCGTGAACTAATTTCAGCCCGAACCGTGCATCACATCTGACCCTCCGAAGAGTAAGAAATGGATGTCTAACATGGTTTCTGCGCAAGAGCCCACTGAGACTTGCATCCAAGCCACAAGTCTTTCACTCTGCTACGTCAACATCAAAAGATGTGTGAGAGGCTGTGGATGCAGTGACGGCATTGTCTAAAATACATGCCACATCTTCAAGGTCACCAGTCGTAATTTTGATGCTTCGATATCATGTCAAGAGTGTGCCTACAGATTAGATAGGTGGTATGAAGCCAGCGGCGTATTTGATTGCATCCCTTCTCCCAAATGCTTCACCGATGGTTTCAGCTTACAGCGTCAAACGATCACCTCCCTCGGCTAGTTGAGGCCCAGCATGGATCGAAGTGATAGCAGACTCATCTCAAACTGGGAATAAAGCCAAATGCGAGGTTTGGTTTTGTACATGTCTTGCATTCATATTTAAAATTATCGAGAAGTAGCCATGTGTTGTAAGAGAATAGCATTGACGTTATCTACTACCTCTTTATATACTCAATCTCGTAACCATGCGGTAGAATCTATTCAATAAATTCTAGAATCTCCGTTCACTCCATTCTTTGCGTTTGCTTGAAGCTGTCCCACCTAGTAGACGTAGTAGACTTCAGTCTCACTGTCCTGAGCACGGAGCTTGCGGTTTCGCCTGACCAGGATGAACTTGGCCAACCAGGCAAGAGCAGCAGTAGCAATACTGAACCCGGCACTGCTAGACATGGCAATGGCGTAGCGAGGAGCATCGCTCTTGGGCCAGAGGTAAGGTGTCCAGATAAAGCTGACGTTCATGATCATGGTCACCATGCTGATAGCAACAGCCTTCTTCTCCTTGGTCTGGCCACAGACTGAACCGCACCAACCGAGGATAAGACTGTTGACGGCATAGGTACCAATGGTGAAGATGACCATGCAGACGTAGCGTCCGGCGGTGTTCATGACTCCGGCGGCGGCAGCGAATCCGATCACAGCCACAGCCTTGGAAGCAGTAATATGCCAGGTTCGCTCGTTGAACTTGCCAGACATCCAGGAGACTAGGATGGTGCTGGCACCGGCGATGAGGTAGGGAGGGCAGGTAAGGACGAGGGTGATGGTGGTGTTGAAGCCGAGTGTCTCGACGACCGTGGGGAAGAAATTCTTGAAACCTGGCAACACGTTAACCAAATGCCACAAAGCACAGACACGATAGACCTACCATTCGCAGCCAAGTGCATGTGGGCCATGAAGCAAAAGATCCAGACAAGAGGATCTCTGACTGCTTGCTTCAAACCTTCCACGGTGCTAGTCTCTCCCTTGTTGGCGACGGTATCGAGCTCGATGCGGTTGTGCGCAAGCTGACGCTCCTCCTCGGTCAACCATCGGGTGGTGAGAGGGAAATCGGGGAGGATAAAGTAACCAAAGACTGCAATCACAAAGGTGACAGCACCCTGGAGGATGAAGAGCCATTTCCAACCAGCAAGACCAGCGACATCGTCCAGGCCGTAGAAGATACCGGCAGCGATGAGGCCAGCAAAGGCGGTAGCAAGGATGTTTCCGGTGTAGAGGATGGCAATGCGTGTGGCGACCTCCTTTCGGGTGTAAAAGATGGAGAGGAGGTAGACGGCGCCGGGATAGTAAGGAGCCTCGGTGAGACCCAGGAAGAAGCGAGTCAAGAGAAGACCGGTGAAGTCTTTGGAAACGGCAGTGAGAGCACTGACGACGGCCCAAAGCATCATCATGATGCCCTTTTAACACTATAGTTAGTACGCGAGGCTGGATAACGGATACCGAAGAGATTCATACCATGTAGCGACTGGGGCGAGTTCGGGTGAGAAACATGTTGGAGGGGATTTGACCCAGGATGTAACCGACAAATAGAATTGAAACACAGGTCTGGTATTGAGTACCCTGGAGGTTAAGATCCGCTTCGAGGTCGTTGAGACGAGCCAGAGCGATGGCATTCCGATCGAGATAGTTGAGCCAGTACATGCTCCAAAGCATGGGCTAGTTGCAAGCGTTAGCACTCACCGCATTGGTTCTCAAAGGTTCATATGCATGGACGTTGACTTACCATCATCCACCGATCAAGCTTCTTCACAAGGGCAATCTCCTTGGGATCAGTCTTCTCGTGAGCACCAGAATAATCGATCTTGTCGACTCTGGGAATGGCCTTCTGAGGATGTTCATCCTCGAAGATCTGGGGCTCAGCGTCCCGGTTGATCTTCTCGTCGTAATTGTTCTGAGCCATGTTGGGCAACGATGAGAAGATGCTTGGAAATGAGATAAGAAGCTTGCTTGTAGAAAACTAAGGAGGATCGTCAGAGAGATCGACTGCCTTGAGGAAGGAAAAGAGAGCATTGTGGGAGACATACCACTGCTCTTATATAGACCGAGCTGAAACACCAATGCTGGGGATTTGGTCCTAACTCACAGCAGCGATCATCTCCTCTTCCTCGGTGACCACGTCGTATCCCCCCTTCCCCCGCAATGCGGGGTGCAGCGCGGAGGTAGTATCTGGAGTCGGCATGGCCGTATCCATAAGCACGATGATCTGGAGGTGTAGCTCAGACCAAGATAGAGTTGGTCTGGACCAGCGGCCCGCGTTGCACTGCATCATGCGGGTACACAGGTAATAGATGCCGAATCCTTTGGGGGGAATCTAAGCTAGTTCGAGGGTTAGCCTGGGAAAACAGGGTTCCTGCCCCTCTCGAACAATCTCCACCAAGGACGTGGGATCATTCATTGGCAGGTCCGAGTATAGCTTTAACGCCCTCTGTGTGCTGTGTGGGTTGTATGACGCTAGAATACGAAGATCCCCCGGAAGGCCAACTGTACCAGGGACGAAGTAACCCTCCTGGACATGTTCTGCCGGGCGTTTATTGCCCTAGTGCTGCACGACAAGGGTTATACAAGCTTTAGAACCTTTGGCGTTTCATTACTTCCATCCTTCTAGAAGAAATGGCTTGAGTCTGAGCCACCACGAGGTTGTCACTGTTTGGGGTTAGCGTTTTGTAAGCGGGCAACCGTCGCAACCGGACGCCGCCATCACCACCATGACCATGATGACCACCCATTGGTAGTTGCAAGGTGCCATAAAAACATACACCAGCAGTAACAGGCCCTCGCACCTTGATATTCCGCTTAATTCTTGACCCCACGAGGCTGAGCCGAACCGAGTGCGGTATTACCTCTTTACGTCTGTACGCCCGCACAACGGACCCCGATGCCTAATCAGGAAGGCGATTAAGCTTAAAATTAAGGTTGTGGGGAAGAATGTGGGGAAAGAAGGGCGTCTAGAACTGACCCCGTGGGAAAAGAGGCTGACTGTGCCCGCGTCATTGTTATCCGCGATGGAGATTTTGAGACATTTTGTGTTGCCCATGAATTGTATTGTTTGCCAAGCCTTGTTCTTCTGTCCCTATCTCAGTCCCCGCACCAACTTGGCAAAGATTCTCCTCTCTCTCTTGGCTGATCTCCCCTCTCCTTGGCTAATCTCTCCACATCGTCAATTACCCGATACCACTTGTTTACGAGCTGCTTGAAGATGCAAGAGAGAATGTCGACTCTCACTGCGAGCCCCTACGTGAACCGAAATCCCATGTTTATTGGCAACTGTGACAGCGCAGAACAAGGCGGCTTTGGCCACAGATACCACCACCCCGAGCACCTTGGACAGTGATATTGAGGCTGATATGCTGCATCAACCTCTCTTTGACGCGTATCAGAAATGCCCTGGGGGCTCCGAACTCTCCCGAGTGAGTAGCACGACCTTATCGTGCTCCTCGTGCGGAGTCAGACTTGCGAGTCATTTCATAATGAGAACTAACTCAAATGGAATGAGGAGTCGTATCCGTCTCGAAACGACACTATTCCATTAAGCATTAAGCGTCAAGTGGTGTAATTCTCATACGTCCTAGCGTCTGCTACCATACACAACCTGTCACTCTCGCTATTGGCTGTTGGTATGTATTGCCAAGAAGCTTCTATGCATCTTGTTGATCAGGAACTCCTAACCAACCCGAGATCTCTCGGCGATATACCTGTCGTCTACTTTTTTTTTCGCGACTGGTTCCATCCAAATCCTTGGCAGTTTTGTGAAAATTGCGCTCATCTCCTCGATATCATAATTCAACGCATCATTGACCAAAGCTTTGAGCACCAGACTATCATAAAAGGACGTCCAGAGATCTAGATGCATCTAGTGCAAGATCTCGTCAAGGCCCCATATATTAGAGATTTTCCCCAGCCTCGAGCGTCAAAGGATCCAGTCAGAGGATTCACCGCCTCTAGTTGGTTGACTGCTATCACTTTGTCAGACGGATATGCAACCACATGTTTGGAGGTTGGGGCATCCCTGCAGGATAATGGGTCGTACCCAGTTCAATCCCACGTCACTCCAACTTTTGAGGATGCGCCGTGACGTTGTCCCACACCGAATTTCCTCGCGAACCCTGAAGCGCCACTTCCCACTTTGGAGTCGGTAGCTCACCCTGCTCACCTTCACCTTGTTGTCACGAAAGTGACTAGGCTGCTAGGTTCTGGGGTGATCGTCGCCCGGTAGTCCTGACACGGTGATTTGACGGAACGACGTTGACCCTAGAGTGATTGCAACCGTCTTCTCGTTGGCTCAAGCGTTGATCAGCGATGCTTATTTTCCTTTTCAGAAGCGATCGACGGCTTTCCGGGGCCATACAAGTCAACGTGATGACAGAATTTCTTCTATTCTGACGATCTTTCTTCTGCTTGACGTTGCATGTCGCAGGGGCCCAAAAGGATATTTTGCTACCTGCATATGACGGCTGTCTAGCAATTGTTACCCAACGTCCACTTCTACGAAGATGCTGACAGGTCCAATGAGACCTAGCGGATGTAGGTCTCCATGGGTGCCATTATCGGAACTGACGGAAATTGATGCGTCCAACTTGTGATCTGTGCGCAAGCTAAACGACGAGCATGGGGAAGAACCTGATGTATCCAAGCTGTTTATCAGACAATTAGACCAACGTTGAGATGAAAGTGGATTGTATGAAAAGCCTGGATTTCTGTTTATATGAACTGTCCACTGTAGGCAGTAGTGCACATGAACCCATTCAATTTAGGAACTTGATCAAAGGCACCTCTCGCCTTTCAAGGACGTTTTCTTTATACAGGGTAATATTGGATATCAACGGAAACAGCTTCGAGTTCCGTACTTGACTTGTATCTCTAAAGCTCAGCTTGACAGGGTCCCTTCCTGTTATCTAATCATAGTAAACATTATTCAGGCACAAAAGTTGAGGGCCCAGGCTAGACCAGAACCTTGAAAGCTCTCATGCAAAAATCGTACCGCCAAGATTATTTTTCGCGCATTGGGTGTTGCCATTTGAGCCCATTCGTCCCTGTTTCTTCCGCTCAAGATCCCCGAGACCCTACATGACACCATGTTCAGCTGAAGGCGTCAAGCGTTTTATTGTAAACGAGGCGACAGATAGTGACCTGCGATAGCCAGTACAACAGCATTCCGGTAATGTGTCGAGGCCGTTGTCCGTATCTCGACTACTAGACTAAGCTACACAGTCCCAAGAGACTTCCAACTGTCAGCCCGGGATTGTGTTCCTGAGCTGGAGCGTTGATTGTGTTGGATAAGTATGGCCATACTGTGGCTCCAGGCTTGTCTAAAGCAAAGGATGGGCAGAGTATTTCCCACAGGCTCTTTTTCAGACCAAATCTAATTCGAGTAAAGACTGCGTACCCTCCTGGACTATAGAGAATCACATATCAAACACGCCCCTTGTACCAAAACCTCGCTTGTGGCAAGCTCATAAAACGAGTATCTTACAGTCAAACGGGAAATCATCACCGAGCCTAGTCAATAACGCCAGTCAATACGGGAGATAACACTGACATTAACTTGGTGTCAGAGTAATCCTTATCAATAACAATTACATCGACTGAGGGATTCTCAAATCTCGAAACCCTAAACCGACACTTATTCCTATCCAATGTTGTCCACACACACTACCTCGTGTCAGCGCTATGATCTGATCCTTCTTCCCCTGCGACTCTCATGCGGGGTCGGCTGGAGTCTAGCTGAGAAGAGCAAAGAATCCTTCTAGCGGTGCTCTAGAACTTGGTGGCTTGACGAGGGAGTTGTAGCGTAGCTTTAGAGCATGACCGTCTCCGATTTGTCAACCCAGTGTCCTCTACTTCGGTGGAGTATATCCGTACTGAATTGCCTCTTGAGGCTAGCTATGGAGGGAAACAAGTCGTGATGACAAGGAGCTGATACGAGTTGCAGGGGTTAGAGTTCAAATAGTCTTATCAGTAATGTTGACCAACTATCTCGTGTTGAGGTGATTGTGGCTATTGACGAAATCCACAGGAGCGATGAGCGGATTGATAACTCGGCGAGGTAGTGTAAGATACGGTAGTTGGAGCATGTGAGAGTATCACCCCTTTCTGAAAGCGATTGCAGGTACAGCTGACAACTTAGAAACAACACATAAGATGCCCTAGAGCAACAGGGTTTATACCAGAGCACGCTTATAGAATCGCACAATATTCCTCGCCGCAGCTACAGCCGGTCAAACGGTCACAACAGTCTAGGTCTTTGCCATACGCTGCAGGAGCTGGTGTGCTCGAGGCTACTATGGCTTGTTGAACAGCTTGCAGCTCGGAAGAAAGACGCACTGCCCTCTCTTTAGCAGGTACTACATCTTTTCAGCATGCACACTCTCTTGAGTAGCCTCTTCTTCATCTCATACAGGTTACCTTGACTGACGGTTTCTCGGCGGTAGTGTCATCAGCTATTGATAACTTTCCACCACTACATCTACATCGACGCCTGCTCAGTCCCAGTGCCCGGGAATGAATATCACATAAACGGAATTTATATTTCGGAACGAAGTGTTAGCAAACAAAAAAAAGGGATGATAGTGATTGGGTTGAGAAAGGGAGTCAGTTGGATTGGGGTCAAAGTGCGGAATATACAGTCTCGAGATTGAATCGAATCTCGAGTCTGTCTTCCAGATGCTCCAGATGCTACGTTGCTCGACTTCCAAGATTGGTGCCATGCCTTGTCATGTCAGGACTTTACACTTCAGTGACATGCTTAGCATCACGTTGATCATCCACCTCATGCTCAACCGCTTGACTGGGCTGCCCCGTTGCCTCCCTGTCTGCATATTGCGGAGTCACTTGGTACCCTCAGCACAACCCATGCCGCAGTAGTTATGCTTGAAACTACCTCATGGCAGTCTGGTATCGATACTACCACTCATCTACCTGCGCTGAATGCTTTTCCCTTCTCTATCCGCAGTACAGGTCAAGATGCTGTCTCCTTATCTGCCATTCATCGTTATGGCAGCTATAAGTGTTTATCGTCAACTGTGTCAGCTTTTAGATCTGAATACTAGAGAGGAATTGTCTCATTTATGCGTGTGGAAAAGATATACATACTTCCTTGGCAGAAGCACCATGTGGCTGATCATTTATCAGGCCATGCAAATAAGACATTGGAGTTCCCAAGTACTGCTAGGGCGTGGAGTAAGTGATGACAACCTCTGACTGTTGGGAACAAAAGATGAACAGTATTGTCTAGCAACTTATATCCTCATTACAAGAAAGAAAGTCAAGGGACTACTAAATCAACTACTTCCACATAGCCTCACATGCACGTTTCGATCTTGCCAAAGTCTAGTCCTACAAAATGCATGAGCTGTTGCGTGCCGCTCTGATACGGCGGTCTTGCAAGAGAGATGGGCTCTGGAAGTGACACATCTTTTCTCGAGGGGCTAGCTGAACATCCTCATTGCCGGATTGGCTCAGGCACATGATGAATAAGACATCCTTGGCTTGAGATACTACGTCAGCCAACAACGACGTATTAGTGTATCGTCATATCGAGCGGGGAAAGGACTCTATTGGAGTAGAGCCCAGTTTGGAGATTGGACGCTGCCCAAAGATACGTTGGAAATATCAACAAACAGTAGAGATCACATTCCATTCTACCCAAAACGTCTTTTCCAGTAATACACATGACTACATACCAAGATTTCCTCGATGCGGCCACTAGACACGGAGCGTTCCTCGCGCATCCGATTGGCACACTCTCAGCCTCCCTTACATATCCTGCACACCATTTCAGTAGCCATTTGCGTGTGAAAACGGAGAGTATTGTCTTACCTTGTTCAGCCGCAGTGATTGTCGACGTCAAAGGTAGGTTCAGCTGGCATGGAGCAAACGCTCCGCCTTTGTAGTTCTTTGGGATGTGTACCCAGCAGATTCCCTATTAAAAGGACCGCATATCCCAAAGATTCTAGAGAAACAAGTACACACCAAGCCCCTGGTTTCTCCTCTGGCTTTACTATCCATTAAATATACCCCGATTACAAGCATCCCCTCACAAGGATCCTCTCACCAGCATCATGCCCGAGAATATTGTCATCAATGGCAAGGCCGTAGCCACCGACCACCAACATCAGCACGATGATGCATCAAGCTCTAACCACATCCTCATTCGAACATCTGGCGAGCCCTTGAACAAGGCCCAAAAGCAAGAGCTCAAGACGCTCGGTGTTCATATCCACGAGTTTGTTGGAAACGAGAGTCAGCAGCTGTACCTTTGCGGTTACCAGAAAGAATCACTGGTCAAGATTCGTGATCTCGACTTTGTCGAGTATGCAGACGTATACGCTGATGCCTTTTGCGTTCCTGGTGATGTGCAGGCAGCGTGCGAGCAAGCAGACGGCGCGGTGGAAGTTGATGTCCTCATGCATCAAGATATCGAAGACATCGATCAAGAGCTGGTTGCCAAGATCTCCGAGTTGACTGAAGTGAGCCAGGATGCCATTTCGGTTGATTCGAGCATGGTCAGAATGAAAGTCGATGCCCAGGCTCTGGACAGACTCGCTGCTCTTGATGAAGTGCGAGTGATTCATCCTGTCAAAAAGCGCACCCTCTTCACCAACGTTGCCCGCAAGCTATTGGACTCTGATGATGAAAAGTTCAAGAACGGCACTGTCTACAAAGGCCAGGGCCAAAAAGTCTGTGTAGCAGATACCGGCTTTGATAAAGGCGGAACTACGGATGTGCATGATGCATTCACCGGGAGGGTGGACCGGCTCTTCTCCTGGGGCCGTAAAAGGCAAAACATCACCGATGATCCCGATGGCCATGGAACTCACGTTTGTGGCTCTGTTCTTGCAAAAGGCCAGCACGACTCAGAGGGTCCTATAGACGGCACAGCTCCAGCTGCAACACTGGTTGTGCAGTCCATGTTTGCTGGGTTCGATGGGGATGGCGAGTCAATGCTCGGAGGGTACCCCGGTGATCTCGGCCGGTTGTTCGATCAAGGATACCAGGCTGGTGCTCGCGTTCACACCAACTCCTGGGGCACGCCATTGCCGCGCTCAAACAGACAGAATCCCTACGACTCGGGCGCTGCGAGCATTGACAAGTACATCTGGGAGCATCAGGACATGACGGTTCTTTTTGCTGCTGGCAACGACGGTCAGGACTCGAACCTCGACGGCAAAGTCAATGATCGCTCCTTGGGTGCAGAGGCAGCAGCAAAGAACTGCATCACCGTTGGCGCCTCTGAAAACCTTCGTCCGACCTTGAAGTCAGGCGACACCGGCCGTCCTTACACGTATGGAGGCTTCTGGCCTAGATCGTTCCCGCGGAATCCTCTCAAAGACGATCACCAAGCCAACAACCCCGAGGGTCTCGCGGCCTTTAGCAGCCGTGGCCCCAGCTTGGAGAACAGACTGAAGCCTGATGTTGTGGCACCTGGTACCGCCATCTTGTCTACCAAATCGAGGAAGATGGCAAATGCGAGCAACGTTTCAGGTGTATCGAGCGACGGTCGGTACCTGTATATGTCTGGTACAAGTATGGCTACTCCTCTGGTCGCTGGATGCTGTGCTGCTATACGAGAATGCCTGGTCAAGAATGGCTACAAAGACGAAACCAACGGCGTCACCAACCCTACGGCGTCGCTTATTAAAGCGCTCGTCATCAATGGTGCTGTTACTGTTGCGGGCCAGTACATGCCAGTTCATATCTCTAAAGAGCCTAACCCGCACTCGGGATTTGGACGAGTCAACCTTGCCAACAGCATCGAAATGGTTGAATCTCAGATCAAGACCTCTGGATATGGCATTGGAGCCATTGAGGAAGAGACCGAGGAACCCTTTGAACTCGAAATCCCTATCCCTTCTGGTGGCAATACCCAGACGCTCAAAGTGACATTGGCGTATGCTGACCTTCCTGGTGCAGCACTGTCCAATGATTTGAATCTGGTGGTAGTCGCTGGGGGTAAGGAACGTCACGGCAATCAGGGCAGTCAGGAGTTTGATGTTGGTGCGAGGGAGTCTTTTGACCGCAGCAATAACGTTGAGCAGGTTGTCTGGCATCAGGTTGCTGGGGACAAGGTCAAGGTTGTCATCAAGCATTACCGTCTTGTTAGCCCTCGTGTGCCATTTGCGTATGCTTGGAGATTTTTCTAGAAGGGATGCGGGACTTTTACCTTGATATACGGGGGTTTTGTAGCCAACAACTAGCAAAACGAATCCTTTGATATAATGGCAGTAAAAATCTACTATACATGCACTTCAGAACTACGATCGTTTCCTCGATCGATTGTGGAATGTATGTATACATATCTTGTATAGCATGATTATATGTCCTACATAATTTGGATATAGAGTGAGCTTAGACGATCTTGTGTCTCCATCTGCACTACAGCAACATAATATCCTTTTCCACAGCTCTAATTGGGAAAGGAATTCCATGCAAAGACTGAGAATGACGGACTGAGTCACAGCTGAAGCCCTTGACAGAGAGCTGGACGAAAAGACTTGACTGCTGCCCTACCAGATGCTGGAAGCTGGAGTGACCAAGCTATATTGATGTTTATTCACAACTTCAGGCTCTCAATATGTTATTTTCGGTTGGCATACTATATCATATGCACGTCAATCGATGGAAACACATTGGATCTCCATGTTGACTGTCCAATCCTTGCGTCTTGAGCCTTGATCCTTGACTCGTCCGTCTACTAACCAAGTCTATTTCCGCTGACGCCGAGGAGCCGTTCACTTCCGAAATCCCGCGGCCCCACAGGAACCGTTTTACGCATGCATGGGTCTTCCGGGGATGGTGGGGAGGTAGATTGATTGGATACTGTGAGAATAAGGTGTAAGTGGTGGTGGTTAGCATGTGCTGGATTATTTATGTAAAATGCAGGGAAAGCCTCGTGTTGTGGCATCACACTTGACATACCGAAAAGCTATCTGTCTATCCTGTTCAGCATAACAAAGGGTTTGCAACACACACTGTCATCGTACGTCTCAAACAACAGCCGTAAGTGTCAGACGAGTTTGTGCGCAGTAGCTTCATCATTGCTAACCTTGTCAGGGAGCAGAAGCAAGCCGGAACCCTCAGACATCCTCGACGCCTCGACCATGACCGACTTCGATACCGATGTTCTTATTATAGGCGCTGGGGTTACAGGCCTGAGTCTGGCGGCACTCTTGAGTGGTCTCGGGGTCAAGACTGTGGCAATTGCAAAGCACAATGGCACAGCTCCGGCACCCCGTGCCCACATCACCAACCAACGAACTATGGAGATCTTTCGTGGCATGGGTATCGAGAAGGAGGTCAAGGCTGTTTCCACCCCGCTCAAAGACCTCGGTTCCGGAGTCATGACCACGAGCCTCACGGGCACAGAAGTTGGTCGGTACAGGTGCTACGGCGCAGGTGACCATCAGCTATCCGACTTCACAGTGTCGAGCCCTTGTGAGATGCAGAATTCGCCTCAGCACCTCCTCGAGCCTGTGCTGCTCATCAAGGCCCGCGAGAGTGGCGCTCAAGTCCGGTTCAACCATGAACTCATCGGCATCGATCAATCAGACCACGTGGCGGCTCGGGTGCGAGAGCGAGTAACCGGATCCGAGTACACGATCCGGGCTCGCTATGCGGTCGGTGCCGACGGGGCGCGATCTGTTGTAGCGAGCCTGCTCGACTTTCCCTTCGAGGGCAAGCCTGGTCTGATGTCGATGCTGACCTCGTGGCTCGAGGTTGATCTAACTCCATATACATCGTGGCGCCCTGCCTGCATCTACTGGCTCTTGCAACCAGGAAATGAGAATTGGGTCAGCGCAGGGAACTGCCTGTGCGTAAAACCCTTTACCGAGTGGACTCTGACTCGTCAGTACGACCCTGCAGATGGAGAGCCTGACACATCGGAAGAAGCTACCATAGAGTATGCTCGATGGGCAATGGGGCTGAAAGATGTTTCGATACCGATGCGAGTCAAGCATGTTGGCAAATGGCAGGTGAACCACATGGTATCGAAGGAATATCGACGCGGCCGTACCTTTCTTGCAGGTGATGCGGCGCATAGGCACCCTCCTGCGAGCGGGCTGGGCACCAACACCTCGATCCAAGATTCGTTCAACCTTGCTTGGAAGTTAGCCCTTGTAATCAAGGGCCATGCCGGCGATGGCCTCCTCGACAGCTACGACCACGAGCGTCAGCCTGTCGGCAAGCAGGTCGTAGACCACGCTATCACGACCCTCTACGAGCAGACCCAGATGTCACATGTGCTAGGCTTCAACAAAGGAATATCCAGTGAGCAAGGATTTGCTTCTCTGGACGATCTGTTCTCCGACAGCATCGAGGCCGAGGAACGTCGAAGAAAGCTCACTGAGCAAGTTGGCCTTGGCAACCGACGATCGAACGCTATAGGCTTACACATGGGCCATCGCTACAAGACATCATCTGCGGTGGTTGGCGATGGAACTCCCTTCCCGCCTCATGTACGGGACCCTGTGCTTTATTATGAGCCTACAACCCACCCAGGGGCTTACCTTCCACATGCATGGGTTCAGTTTGACAAGAAACTTATCTCAACTCTTGATGTCGTCCAATACGGTCACTTTAGCCTGATCGTAGGTATTGGCCGAAAGCCTTGGGAGCTTGCTGCCACCCAGATCAGCCAAGAGTTGGGCATACAGCTGCGCGTATACAGCATTGGCGCTCGTTGCACTTACGACGATGTATACGGGGAGTGGAAGAGCCGCCAGGAGATCAGTGATCAAGGGGCTCTTCTAGTCCGTCCAGACAGACACATCGCCTGGCGCAGCGCAAACCGTCCCGATGATCCCACTGCGGCGCTGAAATCAGCGATTCTCCATATTCTGGATAGGTCCAAGGCATAGACGAGCCTCTGAGTGGGTATGAAGCGTATATAGGATTTTGGAATTAGTGCGATGCTTTATGAACAAACCATGGCAAACAACTTGAGAATCTATACCGAGCTCGCACTCGTTTCCTGTGACTGTAAAGACGACCTCTAACTCACCTATGTTATTATGTTTGTATCTATCGTTGATGATTAGAGACAAATATAAATACTAGAAAGGAACTGTATAGTTTAACAAAGTGATTCCTGGGAAGTAAGTCTCTCTCATAAACAATGAGAAACTACTTTGTTATTCAACAGCATAGAAAAGAGCAACATTCTCAGGCGAAACCAATTACACAGAAAACAAAAATGCATCGTTTGAAATCTTTGTTCAGGATTTCTGCGGTAAAAGACATGGAACATACACTCTTTGTATTGCACTTATCACTGCACATGAATGCAATCTATCTCGTCGTAGTTTGGTTTTAGATATTCGGAACTACTCCATTCGAAAAATCATGGATGGCATAAATGTCCTAATCTACTGAACAACGAACACAAGCATTCCATCACTTGCAAGCACACTTCAGATCATACGTCCCACTACGCCTCGCTGCTAGCTTCAGCGGTATACTCCCACAACTCCCTGTAGGGACGCATTTCTCCAAAGCTCTTGTTCCTGCTAGGTTCGGTTCCGATAGGGGTATCAGCCCTCGATGGGGTATTTGCGCCTGAGACGACCCCCGTAGATCCGTATAATTTCTATGGGGATGACAGACAATGCCACTATCGCGGCTTGCGTGCCAAAGCTAGCATCGGCACCCACGCGCTCCAGCCATGGTTCCTGATAGTAACCAATACTGAAGCCGCCAACCGTCCGAGCGAAATTGATCCAACCGCCAAGCTCAGCTGGCACGGTGGGATAAGAGTCGAGACCGTACGCGGTGACGGACACGGACATGAGCATCACACCAAAGATGTAGATGCCCCAGCCGAAGATGACGGCGGTGATGTGAAGTGTCCTTTCGAAGGCTTGGCCAACAAGTACGAGAGACAGAGCCATGAGCACAATGGAGATGTATATAGTCGAGAGGCGTACTTCTGGCTCGTAGAGACCGTGATGCTTCTTGAGGTAGCGACGAACCATGTAATCGTTAAAGTAGTGGCCAAATATTTCACCCAGAAAGACAGCAACAAAGGTGGTAAAGTATAAAAAGCCGATCGTTCTCGTTGAATAGCCATAGCCACCGACTTCCTCGGGTCTGGCAAATAGAATGGTGGAGGTGATATTGATGCCGATGGCCCACGCGAAGCAGAGAAAGCTGGAGCAACAGGTCAGCAAATACTCTGATGCTTATATGGAACTGGCGAAACTTACTATGTGATGCAAATAAGAGCAACGATGGGCCTCGTGATTGTGGTTATAAGCCTTTTCAGAACAGGCTTGGTGTCTTGGAAATATGACATGTTCTGTATTTGCCAAATACCCGTGATCCGCAGCATACGGCTTCCGAGACCGTTCGATCTCTTGGGCTGGTTGTCTTGTGGCACATCACGGTTGTACCACGTCTCGTCTATAAACAGCAAGACGAGGACCAGCTGTGCACCGGCAACGCCGGAACCCATCCACCAAATATCAGGCCAGTGGCTCGTCTCGTAAATGACAAAGTTGCCGAGACACGGTCCCAAGTACGGCGAGGCGATGTACAGAACAGCCCAGAGGCCGATCTTTCGCGCACGCTCGTGGTAGAAGAATATATCTCGAAGAAAGGCGATGGCAATCGTCTGGCCACTGGTCAGGAAGAGACCAGACAGAGCCCGCATTGCGAAATAAGTATCGTAGTTCGGGGCGACGGCTGTGCCGATATTGACAGCCAGACCGGCGACATTTGTCCAGAAGAGGACTGGAGCTCGACCCCAGATGGAGCTCAGGGGTACCCAGAGGAGGCCACCAATGCCACTAGAAGAAGAATGTAAGCTTCAAGACAACCGAGGCTATTCACAGAGCGAGTTTTCCCCTTACTTCATGAGAATGTTGATTGCATTGGGCTGGTTCGCTCTACCGGGAGAAATATGCCAGTCTGCTGCTTGATCAAAAATAATAGATGACCCGGCTGCAGAGGTGAAGTCGGCACACAGGGCCGCCCATGCGATGGTAAATAGAACGAGATGCTTTCGAGTCCAAGACCAGTTGAGAGGGTCGCTGGGGTCATCTGTGGGCTGCGGCAGGAGAACAGTCTATTTCACCATGTCAACCCAACTTTCCATAAAAAGGTCGGCACTTGGGCCATACATGACCATCAGCAGCGACTTTCAACGAGGTCGGACCATCTAGAGCATCAGTCGCTAGGACTAGCCCCGTATCGGTCTGGAGACCGTCGGGAAGAGCTTTGACGTTGTCTTTGTGATCAGGCTCATGGTGTTCAGAGGCTGGTTTGTCAGACATGATAGATGTACACAGACACAGACAGAGGTGTGAGAAGAGTGAAGAGGTATAGCCAGAGCCGTGAAGGAGTGCAGTCTGAGGCCGACTATCTGATACATCTTATATGTGTTAGGTAGCATCTTGGAGTCGATAGCCAATAAGGGTATACGCGTGGCCAGGAAAGGGGGGGGG